>JANIJG010023275.1:0-76096 GCA_024611175.1 Megaceryle torquata
CATTCACTTAGTGGTTACTGGCCTTCCTCTTATTTCACGCTTAAATCTGTGCATGGCCAGTTCATTCCCAATTGTTCTTGTGCCAGCACCATCTCTAGCTAAGCAGTTGTCCAAACCAGCACACAGATGACCTGATCCACTGATTCCATTCCGGTATCACACTCACTTTCAAAACCACACCTAAAGTTGGTCAATTCTTGGTCTTTTCAGGTTGAAAGTTTATTAAAATGTGACACAGATGTAATGTTTTCCAAAAGGAAATAAAAAGAGGAAGAAACAGCCCTACTAATTCCCTAAGTGTTCTAATTAATAAATGCACATATTAGAGAAAGCCAATTGCTTCATCCTTCATAATGCACTCCACATGTAGGTATATATGCTTCCTGTGCCTAAGGTAAACTTTAATTTCCTACAACCACCAGATAGTT
Source organism: Megaceryle torquata (assembly GCA_024611175.1). Lineage (NCBI taxonomy): Eukaryota > Metazoa > Chordata > Aves > Coraciiformes > Cerylidae > Megaceryle > Megaceryle torquata. The sequence goes on from JANIJG010023275.1 coordinate 429, forward strand.
AGAGGTCTTGTGTTTTAACATCTAAATAACAGATGCTGTACTACTTCATCCCATTATTAGTGGACAGTGCCTACAGGTTCCCCCAGCACTGGCCCAGTCAGGTGGAGCCATCTCAGTGCTGGGTATAAATTTGCAAATTTAAACCATGTTCTGCATCCTGTCCTTATCCAAATCAAATACCCTGTATCTGGATAGCTTGGTGCCTTAAGCACTTTTTTCTCTGAAGACCTCCCTATCTCCCAGGTAGCCTCCTTTCTGCTGGGGACATGCTGCTCCTATGCTGGTGTGGTGGCAGCAGCCAGCAGGGCTGGAGCCTCTTTGGTTACTCAATCAGAAGAGGGCCCCAGGCCTGCAGTGTTTTCACCCTGCCCTTACTCCATTGCTGCTTGTTTCCCTGTGATCACAGTCCCCGCGGGGCTCCTCTAAATGTGAGCATGACACAGAATTGGAAGGTTTTGTCACTGAACCTACCTGAAGTTAGCTGTGTGAGTAATTTTACACCTGTAAGCAATATTGCTGATTTCAAAGGGAACTTTTAAGCCTTTCAAGCATATTTAAGACAACTTCTAAGTTTTAGAAATAATTACAGATATAATTAAAATGCAGACTCTTTTGCATATAAAGGACAACAAACACCCTGGTGCTTCTGTAACTTCACACGGCTGGTCAGAATGTCTCAGATGTAAGCAAACCAGCTCTGAAACCAAGGAACCAGTATCTTTGGGTGGGGAACCAAGACAGAGATGATGTCAGTTGAAAAGCAGAACAATTACAGAAAGCCCCCCTCCCCCCCAAAAAAAAAAAAGAAAGAAAGAAAAAAAAGACAGCTTTTGCCAAAAAGTGATTCGCATTTCATGCAGCTTTTTTTAGCCAGGGCTGCTTTCTTCCCGTGGATGGTGCAAGAACCTTCTCCTCAGAGACACAAGCCATCTGGAGAAGCCGAGAAGCCTTCTGCTGCCTTTCACCCCCAAAGACTGTTTAAAATCTCACAAAATTTCTTTTCAAAACTGATCTTCTTATTATTACTGATTGGGGGTTTATTTTTATTCATTGTTCCCACACACACACATCATTTCATTCCCACCACTAACAGCAGCAGCAGCGGGCATCGCAGAGTCCATCTCCTCACACCACACGTCGCTCGACCGTGACCCTTTAGAGATAGAGGCTCCCCGGAGGATACCCCGATGGGTACGAGTGGCGTTGCCCGCCCGGCGCTGCAGGTACAGCCGCAGGGGAATTGGTCTGGGGACTACAACGGAGAACAGCTGCCCCTCGGCCAAGTTTGAAGCCGGCGGAGGGTAAGGCGGCCGCCTCCCCCCTCGCCCTCCGTCGGCTTCAAACTTGGCCGAGGGGCACTGAGAGAAAAGCAGGGAGCGAGTCCGCTGCCAGATAGTGAGCCACAGCGGGCTCGGCGGGCGGGCGCGGGGGGAGGAGCTCAGGTGTCCCTTCCTGCCATATAGTGCCGCCCCTTTCCTCGCCCGCCCGCCCGCTGGCCGCGGTGGTGCTGGGGCTCCCGCCGCCGGCGAAGAGGGATGGACTGAAGCACAAAGGCGAGGGCCCGCTGAGGTAACGCTCCCGCGGTGTGGGGAGAGGAGCGGGAGGAGAAAGAGCAGGGAGAGTCCTTTCCCTTCCCGCCGAACGCGGGTGGTAACGGCTGCTGCGGGGCCCTGGCCCAATCGTTTGCCGCTGTCGGGGAAGGGGCGGCTGGAGGCCTGGAGCGCTTCTTTCCCCCCTCCCCACCCCCCCTCTTCCCTCCGCTGTTTTCAGGCTGTGGGGCCGTAGCTGCTGGAGGGCTGGGGTGCTGTGGGGGGGACCAGGGTCGCCGTGGGGCTGAGGGGGAACTTCTCCGTGGGTGTACGGCAGCCCTCCGGCCGGGGGAGATGCTGCAGTGCCGCGTTTCTGCCTCAGCGCCGAGCTGGGAAGGACGGGGCTTTAAATAATGCGCCTCAGCTCGGCAGCTCTGCTAATCGAATAAAACCTTGAAAGTCTTTCTCGTAATTATGGACTGCCTTTGCTGCACCGCAAGGTTCTGCACTCTTGCGAGTCGCAGAAAACTTCTTAAAATTTATATTCTTTACGCTTGCTTTTTTTTTTTCTCCCCATATGTTTAATCACACATGACTCCACCTTGGCTGGCGATGGTGGTGCGGGGGGCGCAGGAACGCGATGTCCAAGTGCAGACAGACACACGTATTCTGGTCACGCCAATGCGTACCTGCCGGCGGGCCAGCATCTGCCCTGCGCCGCGCTCACGCAGCGCCGTGTTTTGTTAACAGCTTGGAATTATGTTCTTTATGCGCTTCTGTTAGCAAGGACAGAATTCATTATTGCTGCCTTGAACTTTAGGCTTCAGAAATGAGCATTATGGTGGAGCCTCTTGGGAGTTTGTTCTTCAGGTTTGGTCTCACCTCCAGACAATATTTATCTCCTGCTAAAAACCTTTTTTAGCAGTTCAGAACAGATTTATCCGTTGATGTTCATGCTGGACTTGGGGGCAGGCAGGGTCTGCATGGCTAAACAGTGTGATTTTTAGCAGGGAAGCCTTAGGTTGGCTCTGTGAGGAGGGTAGAGCATGCCTCAAAAGCTACAATTGCTGCAGCTGGTCATGGAGGTGGGTTGCTTCTGCTTCTGTCTTCTCAGCATTGTTATGTTACAGGTTGAGGTTCGGTCTGGTGCTTTTCATTCATGGCTCCTGGACTTGGGGCTAGATGTTAATGATGTGATAGTAAGCAGAGTGAAAACATGTAGGGTTATGCCTCATCTGTGTGGTGCCACTGTGTGGAGGAGTTAAGTTTTAAAACAAATATATAGAACTATTAGCAATGAATATCTGGTCAAAAAAAAAAAAGTCTGAGAGTTTTAAAAGCACTAATGTATGAAAATGCTGAATTACTAATTGTGGGGGAGAAGCAAAATGAGCTTTGGTACCAGAGGAATGAAAGTGATAAATGTGGTTTCAGCCTTTAAAAAAGGTCTTTGGTGAACCTGGAGCAGCTTTAGGCTGTCTCACCTGCCTCCTGGTCCAGCTGCGGTGACTGGAATAAAGCACAGATGTGGCAGATTCATGGTTGTGATGTGACCTGCTGGAAAGGAACAGTGTTGGCTTCAGGGAGGAATGGCATAAGGTGGGGCAGTTCTGCTCATAGATGGTTTGGCAGCAGGTCTACAGTGAAAGGCTCCCTTTCACTTCCCTTCCAGGGTTTGCCAGCATGTCTCTTGTACCAAGAAGTTCTGTGGCCCACACACCATGTCACGTAAGTGGTCTGTCTGGAAATGGCATGCAAGCTCTTCATTTGAGTCTCTTTGGTGGCACCCAGTACTTATGGGGGAAAGAGGGTGTGAATGCTGGGAATGCTGTGGGCTCTTTGGCTGTTACTAGATGAGTTCCTCAATGCTACTTTGAGTAAGCAGTGCATATGCTCCTCAATGAAAAAAACCATTATAATTGTGTGATTAATAGCAGATGTAGGTTTTAACTTTAGAAATTTTCATGTTAATACTTCTAGTAATACTCACATTATTTTTCAGAAGACCTTGTTACTTGTGTTCAATTTTTGCTGGGAGAATGTGAAGCCCTAAGCAGGGAGGAAAGGGTGTGCTCTTTAGGGGCTGAGTGTTTAATGATTGAGGTTACTGCATGATGATGATGATTAAGCCTATCCTTAATTCTTGACCAATAGATGGTGTGCTGCTATGCTTTAGGATATGTGAGGATTTAAATGGTCTCTTGGTTAAATCAGTCATTATCCTTGACTCTTGCCTGAGGATTGAGGCAGCTGACATTTTTATTTAAAGAAATGATGATTTTTGGGGTGGTGCAGTTAGGCTGTTGTGTACACTATCGGTCTCTAACCCAAAGAGGAGGTCCCGACGGTGCCTCTCGTGCTAGAGGCTTTGCAGTGCTTGTAGAGTGGGTGGACTTGAGCAATCTGGGTGTATGGGGATGTTTTGCCATCGGTTGCGAGGGGAACTGCAAATCTTCTGTCGACCCTTTGCCGGCATGAAATGAGTGCTGGTTGTTTGTCAGGGCTGGGTGAACCGAGCTGGGTTGAATGTAACTGTGCTGGAACTGTCCCTGTTGCATGTGATGTTAGAGGTGACATTGCACGCGGGGCTGCCTGCTTTTGTTCAAACCAACTTGTTACTGGCCAAATGACCTGGGGTAAGATGCCATTTGTCACGAAAATAATCAGATATTAGCATGCAAGAGACAAAAAAAAAAGAATATTTTAGGACAGGCCAATGTTAGGTTGTTTCCACTTGTAAGTGGAATGTTTTCCAGATCAAAATCTGGAATTAAGGCAGGCAGAAGGCTGCTAGTTTTTTCCCTTGCTAAAATTGCTGTTGGGAGTTAAAACTGTAACAAATGTCCTTGCCATTAACTGAATGGTGTTGAAATGATAATGCTAAAAAAAAACCCCAAACCAAACACAAACAAAAAAAAACCCCCACCACAAACAACAACAACAAAATAAACAAAGCAAAAAACCAAATAAATAAAAAAACACCCCAACAATTTTAATTTAAGAGGATAACTTGTGTGACTTTGAGGTGGTGTATAAAGTTGCCTTTGCTAGCTGCTTTTTTTTAAACTGGATAACAAGCTTGTTTCTTTAAAAAATGACCTGTAGCTTTAGCAGCTATTGCAGCCTCTGGCTATTATTTCTGTTGTAAGTCAATTTTGCATTTTTGTAGTGCTGCTGTTTCAGAAACCGAGTCGGTCATTGTTTTGGTATAGATTGCATTCTTTTAAGTCAATATTATTTAATAACATTGCTTCCCGTTACATCACAGGCTTTTCTTCAAGCTATGTTTTGAAATACTGGTTGTGGTGTGAGATGGTGGTGTGGCTTCTGGTAGGGTTCTTGAGGGGTAGTTGTCTTTTGTGTAGTGCTTTTTTTGGCAGATGAAGAGGAATAAAAGCTACTTGACCCTTAGGGAACGTGCAGTAACTAACTCATTGTGTGTTAATGTTAGATCTGTTTGCCACAGTCTATTCATCTTTCTATGTTACTTTGAGTTACTTAGCATATGGGGAAACACTGTTTCTTTTCCATATTGAAGATAGCACAAGTCATTGTACATCACTGCAAAGGAGATTTTTGAGGTAGTTCTTTTAAAGATATCCTAGCAAGTATATGGATGTTCTGTGGATAATTTGTGGTCTGGATTATTAAGACAAACCAATTTTAATAAACATGGTGAGATAAGAAAGTATCTTTAGTCATGGCATGTTCTTAATCTAGGCTGTTGGGTAGGAGGAGGTGCCACTTCAAAATCATCAATAAACTGGAAAATCTTTACTACTAAAAAGCTGAGATTTTCATTGCATTCAATGAGAAGTTAGTGAAAGAAGGCTTGAGAGCCTCAGACCTCAGTGTGAGGGTGGTGGGCCCCCTCCCCATCTTTGCAATTTGTTAAGCGTGATGTTGCGATGTAGATCTCTATTCAGGACTTTGGGAGCACATTAAACATAGTATGTGGCTTATGGTAGTGTCAATTCTGTTTGACAAGGATGGAGTTAGCTGTTAGAGTGCCAATAGGAGAAATACTGTAATAGCCTCCTTCTTTGTTCCAGCCTCTTAAATATGCTGGTCTTGGCTAGGAGGAAACTTTCTGTGCCTTATGTTGTTTAATGTGCTAAAATCCTAGTGATATTAAAGCAGCAGGTAGTGTTTGTGTGAGTTAGCAGGTTGAGGTAAAGATCAGTAAATTGCAAACTAGTGAGAGCTCCAGCTTGCTTTGGAGATTTTTGATGGTGTATTTTCCTTGACCTGCAGCAGCAAACAGCTGGTAAATCCCTTCTCCCTTGTGCAGTCAGAACCTCCTGAAGTTACTTTCCTAGCTGAAGTATGTGGCAATCTCGGATAGTGCAGAGTTGATGGCAGCCCGCTGCTGCTCTTAATTGTTGCTGTGCTGCCCCGAACAAGTCCCTAGCACAGTGTTGGTGTTAATAGCAGCTGGCACAGCAGCCAAGAGCTGAACTGTCTGCTGTGTTGGCCAAAGTAAGAGAGCTGTTGAACTGCTTTGAAAATCTGTGCTGCTTGTTGTCTTCTATACCTGTAATTGGTCTCTTTTTTTTTTTCCAGTTGTATGCATTTAATTAAGTGAATGTGGGTTTGTTGTTTTGTGGTTTGTTTTTTTGAAAACAAACATTCCTGTGCATATCATCAATAGCTACTACACTAAATATGTACCCTCCAAAACATGGACTGGCTTTTGTTGAAGAAATAACTTTTTTGACAGCTCTAAGTCTTGACAAAATGTGGTGGGAATGATTTGGTACTGAAGTTGTCTGTGTTATTTGAGTCATTTCTAGATCAATGACAATTATAAGCTGTCTGGGTTCAAAGAGATTGCTGATAAGGTAAGTTGGTTTATATAATCTAGTGTCCCAGTACTTCCTTAGCTACTCATATGACACTTTAGTCTTTATGGATTTATATACAAAAAAAAAAAATAATCTCTTTTTATAAAGAGTATCGGCAAGGCCACAAAGTCGAGTATTTGAAAGTTGGGTAGTGCTTTCCAAAGAAAATACCCTTGACTTAAAAATGGAAATTAATCTGTAACATTGGAAAGTATACTTATGAGCCTTTGTGTCAGGAAGAGTAGAATTGTTTTGGCTCAGATGATTCATATTTAGCAGATGCTTAGCAGAAACAACCTTATCCCTAATGTAGGAAAAAATAGGTGAAATTGAGAATAGGATTTTGAGACGGAAACAGTGGACAATACTAGGCAGTGCATCTAGCTCTGTCTAGAACTGAATACAATGACACAGAAGTAGTGACCTCACAAGTACTTGTGTTTTCCTGACAATTTTTTGGACTGCTAATGAATTGTATAACAATTTCTCCAGGTCAATGCTAAAATAAAAGTAAAACAGCATTTAAGCCAACTCTTAATATACCAGTTATATCTGCACACCAGACAGCCTGCCATGTTTGCTGAAATCAAGCACACATTTCATTTGTAGAACATATAAGCTTTATTTGGGGATTGCATGATATATTAACCTGTGAAGGGTAAGATTGAGTAGTCTCTTACAGTTGTTTTCAGCTGTATTACCTGTGACTTCTGTGATGGTGCTGAAGTTTAGGGTGCACGAAGCTGTGTATAAAATCAATACCTGGCACTCCAATGCTAACTGAATATAACATGAGCTATTCTGATGTAGTATTGCTAACATAATAAATGTAACTAGTCAGACAGATACGTCTGTTATGATTAAATTGTGGTGGTGCCCACAATATGCCCATCATCCTGTTTCAGAGCCTGGTCACATATGAAATGTTGTACTAAATACACATTTAACTAGAAATTGTCTTTGTACTCTTCACAATCTGTAAAATTTCTGATTTTCACTAGCAGCTGTTTTTAAATGCCTGTTTGTCTAAAAGCATCCACAAAGGGAAAACCCTTCTGGGGAAACAATTTTCTTGAAGGAGTAGAAAGCAGGAGATTTTCGTGATCTTTAAGTTATTTACTAAATGGAAGCTGTCGTCTCTTTGGCATGAGAATACAGTTTCTCCCAAGGTTGTGTCACTTTATAATTCCTAAAATTATGGTTGTGAAAGAATCTGACTGTTAATTTTTTCTCCCCTTTTTCATTTCCCATCAATTGACATAATACTGAATACAAATTAGACTTCTTATTGACATGCTGATTGTTATGAATTGAGTATCCAGAGCTATTTATCTTTGACATGTAGCTGACTTGGCATTCAAAGGACACGTGCATGTTCTGTTTTAAATGGCTTAAGGACTGGAATGACACAGTTGGAGAGCTTGGCAGATACCTCTGTGTGCATGATTTGGAACAAAAGCCCCTATCTTCTAAGAAAGTGTCCAAAGTACATGGGGTCAAATTTTCATAAATATTGTTATTGCAAACATGTAATTCTGAGTGTCTGAGGAAGAAAAATGAAGTTGTGATACATGCTTTAATAATGGCTCGTACAATGTTTTTTTTAAAGCAAAGTTTGCCTATAACCAGCAAAGCCCTCTTCATATGCTTGGTTGGTTTCTTACCAACCTGATCAAAATCATAGTTCTGGTATTGAGCAAAAAAAAAAGAAATGTCCAGAAGAACTTTCATTCATTGAACACGGAAATTTGTAGGCATTTAAAAGAAGTGTTAAAAAAAAAAAAAAAAAAAAAAAAACCAAAAAAACCCCAAAACACCAACAACAAAACCCCCACCAAACCAGAAACCAAATCCAGTGGTCTGGCAGTCAGGTTCCCCTTACTTTTTTACTCTGTTTCAAACTTTGTTTAAATAGTTCTGCAGTGTGTGGAGGGATTGAATACATCTGTGTAGTGCTAGCATGAGTGAGTCTTTACTCAAAACCAGGTTAGTTTAAAAATAAAAATCTTAAAATGAATCCAGGTACCCTCCTAGTTAAAATATCAGATAACATAAAGCAAGTGAACTCAAGGCAACTTGGTTTAACTGTATGAAATATTTAAGCTGTGAAACATCAGGAGGGTTTTTTAATAGGTGCCTGGATAATTTGCTTTTAGGTGTCAGAGGGGCAGTGTGGGTTCCCTTTTCACATCGAATGTTTTCCTGTGGGCCAGGCACTTGGGGAAGAACTGAAGTTCTGTTTCCTCTTTAAGTGGTTGTTGCATATGTGTTACATTCTTTGTGTGTGTTTGCTCAAATTTAGATGTTTTTAAACAGCAGTATTCCTAATTTTACAAGCCCTAAGACAACTCCTGTTATGGGTTAATGTCAAATACTGTGTAGTTTTCAAGCATGGTGCCATTCAAAAATGAGGTTTTTTATTTTATTTTCTGCTGACCAGACCATAGTTCTTTTTCTTCCAATTCCTAATCTACTTTATTGCATGTCAGTGCCTCTAATCAGATTGGGTGACTTTTAATGTATTGCCAGGTGAGATCCTGTGTCCTTCAAAATATATTACGTCTGAAAGTCTCCAATTGCCTGGATCAAGACACTGTCTCTTCAGCAATGGACCCAAAGTGGCCCTTGGAGACTGCTAAGTGCAATGGGATTCTTCTCTACCAGAGAAGTGCCCACCAGCAAGGGGGGAGGTCAATGTCTCAGTCCTGCACTTCGAAATCTTTGCTTAGTTTTGAAGATTGCCAAATCTCTCATCAGTTGGCAAACACTTACTATATAACTCTGAGCAGAAGTGACCGAGAGCTTTGAATGAAGATGCAGGAGGCAGGAGCTCTCTGCTCCACAAGCAAATTGAACAGGAATCCAAGCTCACCCAGTGCTTCCAGTGCCACCAGCTTTGTCTGTCTGGTCTTTTCCTATAGGTGGAAAACCATCCTGCTTAGCCAATGTGTATCTGTAGAGCAATGTGCATGTGGGCAACCCTTTTCAAGAACCTCACTTGCTATTTGGCACTTGTCACTAAGTTTGGGTCTGTGAATTGCTTCAGAGGAATCCACAAGGTAGAACAAAGTATATTAGTACTTGTCTTGAGATCCTGTCTCTCTGGAAAAAAATCTGGTTCCTTGTTGAATAGGGTTGAAATCTTCTCCATAGGGGGGGAATAGTAAAAACTTAAAATCAAATGTATTGCTTCCTTTCCTGTAACTGTTGCTTAGAGTGTTACATAAGACTTACTGTGTGTGCAATATTAACTAAAGAATTAACTAATGGTGGTAGTAAGACTAACAATGTCATATTTATAACCTGGGGGGGAGCCTGTAACAGCAAAAAAAAATAGTTTGAGGTATACTCTGTAACACTAGTGCCTGGCTACTATCAAACATGCTGCAAATGTATAATAACAGGTATTGTGTGCAGTAAATTTATCTTTGTAGTAGAAACCTGGTGGTGCTGCTTTTCCCAAGGGGTAAGTTGAATTACATTATTACTGAGCCTGAGCTAGCAGAGCTTTGCTTATAGTATACATACAGACAAGACGGTTGGCTCTTCACAGAGAGGTGACCTTTGCTGTATTTTGGTTTCAGATTTCACAGGACCTATTTCAAAGTTTTTAGCTTCAGTCCACACCCTGCTGGTAGTTAGCTATAAAACTCTCTTTGAAGACAGGATTTTTTTTTGGTGTGTGGTGTTTTTAAGTCTTGCCTTTATTGCTTTAATAAAGTTACATAAAGGACGTTTGTTTACTCCTTTTGTAACACGTTGCTGCCACTGTTACTTGTCAATATAACTGATAGTTCAAAGATGAATTAAAGCTGTAGGATTACCAGTTACCATGTGCAAATGCATAGTGCAAGTAATTCTTTTTTATGACTCTTGTTTATTAGTTAACTTGAAGAATGTGAACTAGCATATATTTGTGCTGGGGAAACTATTATAGTTCACGTGGAATAATGCAGTGTACTCCTTCCAAGGTTATTCCACTCTCTAAACTTTTTTGGTTTTCTCCAAAACCAATTTAAAGAAACAAATTAAAGCCCTGTAATCCTATTTAAAAACTCAGTCAAATAAAATGTCTTCATGTCACTGTCCCAATAAATATAATCACCTCTAACACAGTCACTCCTCCTTAGGACTCTGATTTCCACCTGATTAAAATACTTGGGCTGTACATTACAACCAAGCTAAAGGGAATATTCTGTTCTTCCCTCCTGGCTGTGGTCCTGCCTATAAGCCCTAGTGAACACTAAAGTGGGTGCAAGGTGTCAAAGGCAGCAGTGAGAACCTGTGGGGAAAGGGGGCAATAGGGAGATGGGGGAACTGTCAGCACTGAGGTTCAGGTTGACTCCAGCCCCTTAATCCTGCAGTGGTGACAGCTCTGCAGGGTCCTGCCTGCAGTACTGAGAGGCAATGTGAAAACAGAAGTGAAAGGTGTTTGTGAGTTGAGCTTTCTGCAAGGAGACTTCTTTGTAGGAAAGAAAGAATGAAAAAATAATATGATGTGGCAGCCTCTAAAGTTCCTCCTACCTTCCCAGTAGCCTCAAAATCTGGAGGGGAGCAGACTCATTGGGATAAATGCAGTGTTTTGGAGAAACTATGTAGACTTCAAAATTATTTTAATTAACATAATCTCAACATGCTGGGCTGAGCTGCTCTTTGGCTTCCACGTCACACACCCGTATCCCAGCTCCATGAGGCTGACAGTGAGTGACAGTCCAGATGTTGAGTGCTGGAAGTTCCTTTTTTAGCAGCCTTGCTTACAGAACCTGTAGTGTATGTGCACAGCACAAGATGTGCAACTATATTTTCTGTTGTGGAAAAAAAAGTCACTTTTGAACAGTGTACCGTTGTTATTTTTTGGTCCTATTTCTTAGTTATATGTAAGAAATTGAAGCTAAATATTGCCATGGGAAAACATTAAGTCAGGTAGACCCCAGTGTCTGTAAGTTCAGGAACTTGGAGAACAAATTGCTTCTTCTTTGAGAGGAAAGGATGGAGTTGTGCTGAGTTCTGGTAATTAACTTATACCTATGTTTACAAGAAAACTTATATATAAAGAAGAATTGCATTTAGGAAAATGTATAAAAGGAGGCTGTTTAGCATAGCTCAAGCCTGCTTCCCAAAACATTGTGTAACAACTTGCACTCTTACATGCCTTTGAAACTGATGTTGTCTCTCTTCTCCTTCCCTTCAGGTTCTCATCAGTTAAATGATGTGTAAGAAAACCCAGTGTTGCTACCAACAAATTTGGCATAGGAATTGTTTTTAAAAGTGTAATGCTGAGTTTCAAAGAGCAGAGAGCTGTTTGCTGTTCAAGTTGACTAAAATTGTTCCAGTTAATCTCTGTGCAGGTGGTGAATGATAAAAATTCGCAGGGTGAATAGCTCTCCTGCAGATAGTACTTCATGGTCTTCAGTTCTGGGCACTCGTAGCTTTTTCCTGCATGTCTTCCCCGCCCCCTCCCCCCCCCAATAAACAGTCATCTTCAAAAGTTTGTATTTTTGTGGTTGGTTGTGATATTCAGGCTTCGGTGTAGATACTTAAGGAGTCTTATCAAAGTAATACTGGCTCAGAGTAAAGATGCTTTAGTTAAATAGACTATGGCTGTGTTTAAAAATAACAGCTCTGGCTGTGTCAGCACATTGGATGACCTGATACCGACTTAAACAGATAAAGCCTATGAAAATTATTTTATCTGTTGCCCGTATTGCACGCGCTTTGAACTTTTTTCTGTTGGTAGGGTTTTGGTGTTAGATGATCCAAAACAGAGCTCTTGAATTTTAAATGTAACAACCCAAATGGCTTCAGAGACAGCTTGTACATTTAAATGCACAAAGAGGAGCAACAGCACTTTTGCTCTTGTTTGGATCACTAAAACAGTGGTGTCTGGTGTTGTGTGTAGACATGGTCCTCATCTAATCTTAGTAGTTCTGGTATCCCAGCCATTTGATTCCTATAGGAAAAGGGTGTGTGTACTCTACTAGCCCCAGGTCTGTTGGTGTGTGACTGTCATGCTTGTACACAGGAAGGCTCTTGCCTTCTCTTAATAGTAAAGTGTGTAGAGAAACTCAATAGTAATTTTCTAACCCCAGCCTTGGTTTGGCTCTGACTTGCTGCATTTCTGAAGATTCCTTTCAAACATACATTCTTAAAAAAATCTTGGTTAATGAGGCAAAAGAAAAGGTAAAAATTTTTGAAAATAGTGTATCTGATGTTTATTCCCTTTCTTACAGTTCTTGTTCTGTGTGGGTTTTCTGTCCTTTTTTATTTCTTGGCAAGGAAGACAGTATTACGTTCTTGTACCAAGAGGAAGGGCATTAAGCTTGGTCATAAAAATAAGATTTATTATCAAATGTAGTTTTTCATTTTGTTCATTGGAATATTTTTTAAAATTCTAACCATGGCCAGATTATTGGCTTCATTCATACAGTTGTTGTATCAAGTTTGGATGCTGTCTTTGTTAAAATATGGTTCCTGGGGGTGTTCTGTTACAGAGGTTTCTTCAGTGAGGGGAAATGGGGGTATAATAAAGAGGATCCAAGGACCGGACATAATGATTCTATATAAATGAAACAAACAAAGCCAGATTTGGCTGATGTTGGATTTTCCATTAAACTTTTTTATTGGTGGTTGTTCATTTTGCTTTAAGCAGAGTTTAAAACTGAAGCCTCCTTGATTCAAATGCCATTAAAGCAGTAAACTCAATGAGAGACATCCAGATTCACTGAAAGGACTACAACTGAAGCCAGTATAATAGACCTGTCTGTGCCTGGGGTTCCTGAAACCTTGTTCCAAGTGTTCAGCTTGTGCTCAGTAAGAAGCGGTGCTGCTTTCTGGCATAGTGAGTATCTAACCTTTGCTGCTGTTGCCTCTGACTTGCTGCAACTGTCTGCTAGCTGTTAATGGTATCTTTCACCTTCTACTGGAGTTATAAAATATTATTAATTGGAATATGCTAAAATAAGGATAGAATTATCAAAATCTACTTGAGGATGAAAGCAAATTTACCAAGAGATTCTATAAATAAATGACTGTGCATTTTGGCCAGAAATAGTGTGAAGCAAGAAGGCAGAGTGTGTTGGTGTTATTCTCCCTTTCTGATGCTGAGTACTGCCAGAAGAGGAATGATGCTGAATCCATTTCTTACTGCCTCTGCTATGCCAGAACATTAGTCTTCCAGGGTAGAGAGTGTACAGTACCACAATTTACAGCAGATACTTCTCAAAGAGCAAAGAGGTGGAAGAAACTTGGTATCAGCTTCAACATTTACATACTAATAGATACACCACATTAAAGCTGCTGAAGGGAAAACTGTTGCCATCATTTTAATGTCCTTTCAATTATTTTAGAATGTTTGGTGGGGATTCCCCCCTCCTGCCCTATTATTCTCAATACCTTCTGTGTCTTTGCACTTTGGTAAAATCAGGTGCAACAATTCAGTCTTGCTCAAAACACAAAACTGTTTCTTCTATTTCTGCATGTGCTTTTCAACCTACTGTGCCCACTTTATTCATAGAAATCTAGGAAGAGGAGAAACTTACCTAATGCTCTTTCTTTTGTTCAGGTTCATAACTTTAACTCCTTTTCTACCCTTATGTCTTTCATACCCCTGTTAGAAGTCATTCTGGTAAAAACCCAAGCCCTTACAGAGGATAATTATGTAGTATGTTGGAAGATGAAAACTGGATTCCTCATGGAGAAAAAAAGCTGTATGTGACTTGAGATCAGTACTTGGATTAGCACAGTGCATTCTGGTAAAATTTAATGAATGCAACATTTTTGGCCTTTTGTTTGTGCTGTAGGATTCTGCTTGATTGAAAAAAAAAAAAGCCTGATAGAAGGGGTAAAACTGCATATTGCCTTGAGGATAAACTTTTGGAAATACCTCTGTGCATTGCAGCAACTGGTATTACATAAGAAAGAAAAAAAGTTTGCCCTGAAGTGCCTAACTTATTAAAGCATTAGTAAAAGTAGGATTTGTCTATCTAGAAATTTATTGCCATGTCTGCTTCTGATGGGGGGCAAAACGAGTATGGATGTATTGTAAAGTCATAGTCATCTACAGGAGCCTGTGTATTTTGAGGGTTTCAAACGTGTGTAACTTGGTGTGAAAACATAAATGATTACAGTTGATATCTTCTAATCATTTATCTTTCAGTTATGTGAAATTAAGTTTCCTGAGAGGTCTGAGTGACAGTATTTAGTTGTTTGTTCTTTATGGCAAACTGAATTAGCACAGACTTGACCAAAAGTGTGCAATTGTGCAGCTTTCTGACTAATTGGAGTGCTCTTCAGAGTATTTGATAGATCAGAGAGGGGTTATAAAAGCAGAAAAGTAGAACTGTCTTGGTTGTGAAACGTAGTGACTTCCTTGGTAGCATCTCATGGGGGTGAATTTGCACTGGACTTGGATATACAGCTGCTGAGAGGCTCTTGAGCCACAGCATCTTTTTGGCTTGGCCTGTAAGGAAGTGGAAGGGCAGGAGGTATTAGCACTACTCAGCTCACACATCTGAGGTTTTCCCCTTGATCACATTCCTGCTTTGAATTGCTTTTCGGAGAACTCTCTATGGATGCCGGAAGCCTTAAAACAAGGCAAACTCAGCTCTGGCTTTGCTGCCTAATTAAGGTACCCCAGTGGAGTAGTGAATAGCACATTTAGGTGGTTATGCCTGCATACAAATTCTTTGTACAGTGAGGCCTGGATCTGTGGTCCTCTTGGCTCTGTGCAGATAACACCCAGGTAACAATTCTCTAGTTCTCAGTTCATTATTCAGATTGCTGTTGTATTTATATGTGCCATCTGCATATTGGCTTAACCTCTAGAAAGACTTGGGCTGTGAGATTTTTTTTTTAAAAAGAACCCTTTAATACAAGCTGTGTAATTACTGCAGTATGTTGTCTTTCTCCTTTTAAGATATTTTTCCCATACTGATGAGACAGCTGCTGGTGTTCGCATTTCTGGGGGATAGCAAAACCCCTTGTGAAATAATTGGTACCTAGTAAACGAATGAAGGTTTTGCCATTGATTTATTAATGTGTTCAGAAACCACCTGTATGTTTTGAGCTCTCAAGCAGTTCAATTTGTTTTTCCTGTTCCCCCATCCATGGGTAGACTTCAGAATCGGTCAAATCAAAATGTTCTCGCATTGGGCGTGGTGCTGTGCTAGTAAGGCTTCTTGTAGGTAAGTGCAGCAACCCAGAAGGGCTCCTCTTTTAAGTGAGACTGTAGCAGTTAAATTTTGGAAGTAATCTTTAGGCACAGTGTAGACTGAGTGCATGTGGGCAGAGCTGCTCACCTGCATTACCTACGCTAACCCAAGTACCTGCTGGGAATGCTTGGGTGAGAGTGTAACTGCCTTGGTGCTTGCATGCTCCAGTAGCCTCTCTTGCTCTCTTCATGGAGCAGAAACAAGTGCTTTGTTCACCTCTGGGCTTAGATTGTCTTGTTTATCCTTCCTTGCCAAAGTTTCCTCTGTACAAACAGGTGTAACTGCGCTTTAAATCAGTCCGGTTCCACCACTACAGACAGTGTTTATACAACTATATATTTTGTTTTAATCCTCTTGAAAATTATGCTGAATTCATATGTAACAGATGTTTAAAGTTCTTTTTAAAGGTTGCTTGGGATGTGGTAAATAGTGGAAAAGATCCAGTTGTCCGATCTTTTTGCCTTCAGAAGAAAATACATTGACATACCTCTTGATTAGAAGGCAGCTGTTTGTAAGAGGACTTTAAAGTTGAAGCTCTGTTCACATCATCTGACGCTGTATTTCTTAGGTGAATATAGGACTTTTCCCTGCTTTACTTTTATTCTTCAACTTTTTCATCAATTTATATGATCTTTTTAATTTCTTGTTTGGAAAAGATAATCTAGATTATAATAAAATACCTGAGCTTTAACAATAAATGTAGGTGCTCATAAATTGCAGTGTCCTCTGAAAAGTTTATTTAGTTTTATTTTTTTCAAAGGTCTAATCAAAAGATAATTTGGGGAAGGGGGTTCTTTTCTTTTCAACCGTTGATTTTAACTAATGTTCCTGGTAGTTAACTACTCTAGCTTAGAGTACTTTACTTGCTTCAATAAATATATTGCCAATGCAATAACCTTGGTAACTGTGAACCATTTGGGTTTTTTACTATTTTAATTTTATATGAACATCAGTGTAGAGTGAGAGTAAAATGATTATATACAGAGAATTTTTCTTAAACATTATATTGTCTATTCATAGGAATATGAACTTGTCTCCTGCAGTTGAGGAGTGTGCTTGTTAAGAGGTCTGTTCTTAAATACTTCAATGTCTGAGTATCAAATATCATGAAAAACTTCCAGGTTTAGATGTGGAATGGTGCAGCCAGTCTTTCTGTGCTGTTTCTACGCTGTTTTGAAAAGTGAGCTTTATTCGATGCTTCTTGAGAAGTTGATAGGTTTTTATAAATTAGCAAACATAAAAGAACAAAGTTCTTATTCAGACTTTACTAATATTGAATTGAAAATTTATTTCTATTAATTTTATTGATTGAGTTTTATCAGAATTAAACTACCTTTTATGTTCCAGGCAATGATAGAGCACACAAATTAAATCTTTCCTATATATCTGAATTATCTACTGAAAGCTCTATGTATTAGTAAGAGATTTTAAGGATGTTTTAATGATCAGAAACTTGGGTAAGTATCAGCATGTTGCTTGTTTTTTCTCAAAACACTAAAAATAATTGATTAAAGTGTCTTCAGCTTCTCGAGTCATGCAAGCAGAGTTGTAGTAACTATTTTTGTACTTTGAAAATCAAACTGCATGTCAGGTTGCAGTCATGGCTTGTAGTAAAGGAGTCTGGCCCTACTTCTAACCTACAGCATTTCTTCATCACACAAAGCAGTGTTTCCTGAGTAACATGCTCAGGTTTTCTTTGATAAATAGTCGAATTATTTTTGTGGTGGATGTGCGAAAGGGGTGGTGTGCAACTTTTTTAGTTCTAGGAAACATTTTTGTGAGTTAAGACTTAGAGAGGACATAGAAGATGAGTGAAATGATTGTATATAGAGAATTTTTCCTTCAACATTGGATTGCAGATGTAGGCCACATCTGTAATCATGTTTTTTAGAAATGAGTCCATATTAAATCAATTCTCTGCCAACAGCATCTGGTTGCACTTTATGTACATGTTTTCTTTCATAAAGAAAGGAAACCATATGCCATAACCCCAGTCAGATAAAAATGATTGTTTATAATACTTTGTTTATTTATATAGCACCACAAGATGAAATACATCTTCATCTGAAAAACCATACAGCAGATTAAAAAGGTGAGCAGATAACATCTGCAGTTCCAGATGGTTGGGTAGGGGTACTGTGTAGTGTGGTTAATAGGCCCTGCTTAAAGGAATATAAAATTAGTAGCTGAAATGCTATTTGAATGGGGGCTCATAATTCCAGGTACCTTCACAGGTAGTGTCACACATCTTGTAGCAGCCCTGCAATGCTGGTAGCGCTCCTGAAGAGCATGGAGTCAGAAGGAGCAGTACTGCAGTGACAAACCTTCACACAGCTTTTTAAGAGTGGTAGCAAACTCTGATACTGCTCCCCACTATGCATAAAAATTGGGGAGCAATGATTTGCTTTTAATAGAACAGACTACACAACAGTTGTTCACATGAATTGGTCAGACTAATTTCAGCAAGTTGATATTAATTGCACTCTTTAAAGGGGCTTCTTGGCTTACAAAAGGAGTTGTCTGTGGGGCTTGTGAAGAGGTCCAGCCTGGATTCACTTTTTGGGTTCAACTTGGGAAACAGCTGAAAGATAAGAATTGGAAATACCTTGCAAACATCAGAGGCATGTTTTCCTGTAGTAAAAAGAGTACTGGGGCTGTGATGCCCTCAGAGCAGGGGGAGCTATACAGTGGGGTTTCAGCTGTTGTAATCCTAAACAGATCTCTTCAGCATGTGCCTTCCATGGTGGTTAAGGGTATCAGCTGAGTCTTTACCCCATGAAAGTTGGGCTACCTGCAGCTGTGGAAAAAGCTATAGGTGAGAAGCAGTGTTTAAGCGTGTATGGTACTGTACTCCTGATTGAGATATTTGGAAGGAGAAATTTCCATGTAGGCCAGCAGACAGTTACTTCAGAAAGAGCTGCTTCTGTCAAAAATGTGATGGGAGCTTTTGTGCCCTGCAAGACCTTGCATGTCAGTGAGGGACATACTGGGGAGGAAGGTTAATATTTACTGTAGATTTTATCTCCTCCCTTAACAAGCTCTGATCAAATGTGGGACAAGGAAAGGATGTTGTGACAGTTTGTGTCTAGGTAAAATATCCTTTTGTCATTAACAGTCTCATTGGAGATCCAAACTGTCTTTAAGCTTGGATATTTTAGTTGAGTATTCATCCATTAAAGTTGCTTAGAATACACAGTATTCAATGAGTAGTACTTTCTTTGACTTCTTCCATTTCAACTGATTAGCTTATCTGTTAACAGCATAGCTTTTTTTTTTTGACTCTGCCATGAGAATGGCAGTGGTTTAGAACAGATTTTTTTGTTGCAATACCAGAACAAACCAGGAATTTAAATACTGTTACTATTAGACCTTTTAAAATTAGGCATCCTAATTAAGAGCTAAACATGACTTAATTAGTTAATGTAATTAACAGAATACCTATTACCTTTTTAGTTGCTAAGCTAAAAGGTTTTTAGCTGAGCACAAGCTTTTGCTGTGCACGATGACCCTTCAAAGGCTTTTGGGACTCTATCCAGCTGGCAGCTTGGCATTGCTGAACAGATGTGACTGGTCTCTGGAGAGCTGATCTCTACTGCTGGCTTTATTAATTCCTGACATTCGTATTGATCTCTGGGTTAAAACAAAAATAAAGAGTCTCATGTGGAAGTGGCATCATGTGTTGGTCCTGTTGGCCTTTTCCTGATTGATAAGTTCAGGATATGTTTTGGTAGATTTTATATTAGTCTTAGCAGCTCTTGCTTGTTGTTTGTATTTGTGCATGTTTTACATTTTCTTGGCTTTGTGTTCTGTTCTTGGTGATTCATAGAGCATCAAAATCCACAGAAATCATGCTCTCAGCACTTTGGAAGACCTCTCCAGATAATTCTGAACACTGCTTGTTCACGGGAAATAAGTGGGTGTACTGGAGGAGCATTCAAGTTTCCAGAAAGTGCTCATAATTACTGAGGAACTGCTTTGCACCTCTCTTCTGAGAAGAGAGTTCTTCACTTCTTACAAATATTATTTAATAAGTAAAAAGTTGAGAGGAAGTACACTTTTTCTGTAATACAGACAGATGGTGTTGAAAAAACAAGTGAAGAATTGTCTTGATGGGACTGGAGTTTGATTTCTCCTGAAATCTTATTTATATCTGCAAAAGGCAAACTGTAGTAAATTAGGATTAGTGTAACAAACTCAAATCACAAGTGACAGGTTTTTCTCATAAGTCTGGGGAGAGTCATAGTCAAATGTTCTGTGTTTGGGAAGTCTGTGAGCCACCCATGAGTGTATTATTATCAAAGTACTGAATTGATGATTTATTTTTTTAAATGTTTATCACATCTGTGATGAAATTTGAAATGGTTTAGGAGATTATGGATAAGAACACTAAGACAGAAGTTGGTATGTTGGAGATCCTGATCACAGGCAGTTGCAGATGGTGTCTGAAGGTTATCAGTGGAGCATGCCAATGGGTCGTGAATTTCCATCTTCAACCACACTGGTTGAACTGTGTTCTCTGGCACAACTAACCATGCTAATTACTGCAGCAAAGGCACTGCACTAAGGCATGTCACTGACCTCATCCCAAGAAATGTACAGCACAGGCCAATTTCTGATATAATTTAGGGAAAACATTTATTTAAATACTTATTGAAAACAAATGTTTGGTATGTTGTTGTGAGTATGTTAAAGTCTCTTTAAAAAAACGCAAAACTGAGCTGTAATTATAATATCTGATTGTTTGTACCTTTCCAATCCTTGGTCTCTGAGGCTGTGCTTTGATAGTTTCTTCAAGGGAAGCACTTGCTGGTCAGAAAGGGGATTGAGATTGAGACCACCCAGTAGTCACTGAATAGTGGTCATGGCAATATGTATGTTTTCATTTAGAGTAAACATTTTGAACTTAATGACTTCCTGTTTCTAAGGATGAGAATAATCTTGTTTAAAAAAGGAGGAATATTAAAACAGGAAACTTGAGTACATGACTGCACTTTGCCAGTAAGCCTATAGGTTGATACAAACTCTTGAGCAAGTTCATGAGATGTTATGATACTGCAGCTTGTAATTCCTAAGGTGTTTGGTTGCTTTCATACAAAGACCCAAACTTGTGCATTTTGATGAACAGAAATGGAGCAAGCAATAAGAGCTTGTTGAATGGAATGGCAAATGAGGAAGGAGAGAATGTCCAGGAAGATGGTGAAGGGAGAATACGGATGGTATGTTAAGTAGTGTCTTAATACAGTGTTACACTGGATAGGATTTCCATTTAACTAGGTAATGAGTCTCTTGTTTACATTTCTGAACCTAGCCTGAATGGGCAACTACTGCTGTAGAAGAGTAAAAAGAAAAGCTTGGATGAATCCAACTGCTGAATGCTTTAATGTTTAAGTCCAGTCTTGAGATTTTTACATAGAAGATATCAATTAATTGTATCCAAGTTATGCTCTTTTTTGTAACTGGATTTGCTATACCAGTTCTCAATGGGGTGGTGTTGTAGAAGCAGGATATAAAAGTTACTATTTTGTTTTAGTTGACCAGTTTTAGCAGTGGAGGCAAACAAGTTGCAAAGTTCAGTAAGGGCTTGTGTAAATAGTGCATATATTCACAATATTACACCTCTGTAGTACTGTTTTATTTTAAACCTGGACTTGAATTAATTCTGCTTGCCTTAGACATATATCTCGTGCAGTCTTGCAGCATTACTTTATGTAGCACTTGGATCAGCACATTTTTGTCCTGTTTTTTTTAAGTAATTCTTGTTGAAGAGATCAATGTCTACAATAAATGCTCTTAGCCAAAGCTGTGGATCTTGTTAGAAAGGCAGCTACTGAGAGGTGAGGAGGGGGGTGGAATTGCTTCATTTAACTTTGTAAGAGCTGGGAGGGGGGAATTGAAACCAAGTTAAGTCTCATCCTTCCTTTCTTGTGGGAGGAACATATAAAACTAAATAGTATCCTTTTTGCGTAGCAGTAATTTACATTTGTACTATTCTAACTGTACCCTTGAGTGTAGTTTCAACTTACAGTTTTGAAGGAAGGAAAAACAATCCCCTCCCAAAAGGGCCTTTCTGGAAGTATGCTGGAGGAGCATGTGGAAGTGAGTCAGTTTGACTAAGTTGCATATAATACTCTGTCTCAACTGAGAAAAAGAGGAAAAAATCCAAAAAACCAGCAACAAGAACAACAAAAACCCCCCTTAATGTCTAAAGGGGAAAGAAAGGTTAACTCGTATATCCTGATAACTTCTATTTCCAAGGAAGCTTGACCTGTGTATTGTGAAATGAAGTATCTTCCAGAGTGGAAGCATAAGAATTTTCTTTTGCTTTTGGTGGCAAAATAAGGTAAACTCTGTAATCTTCTGAAGCTTTTCGTGGTCCATACATTCAGCAAAGTATGGATTTGCCTTCTGAATGCAAGTAAATTTGGGTATTGCTCTTGTTTACATCTGCTGTAAGCTAACTAGAACACTTATGTATAGTTTTAATTGTCTTTTATTATTATTACTTTCACTTTTGGAAAACCAGAATCCAGTGAACATCATACAAGGATTGCATCAGTAAACTGTTGTAATAGTTATTGCAGCAATATGTGACAGGATCTGTCTTTTCTCACTGTGGCTATCTGACTGGGCAATACTGTGCAGCAGCAGTATTTTCACTGGACTGACCCCTGAATCTATTCCAGTTATCTGTTATTTAAGACACTGTGCATTCATTTTCCTATATTGCTATTTTTATAGAATTTCTTCACACCTTAAAACTAGTATAATCTCTACATGAGATTTGGTGTCTTTTACCAGTAAGTGGCAAAAGGTCTTAGAAAGCAAAGCCTTGGAGGGGGAAGCAAAAACTGCTGTGCTGTAGAGGAGATAGACATTCTGGTTGCATTTGTACCTGAAGTAGCTACTGCCATCATGTAGCCACCAAAATTCTTTTAGGCTAGCAGTTGGATAAGGACAAGCTTTATTGTTGAGCTGTCTTGCTAAAAGCCTAACCTTCCCTTAATAACATTGTCTTGAAATTTGTTTGACACGTGCTGAAATTTGGCTTTATAGTCTGGGCAGTAGTATAAGGAATTTCTATAGTACCAAGCACAAAGGACAGCAGTAGCTCCTGCTGCCTCCCCAGCATGTCTATCCTGGGTGTTCTCATCTACTTCTCCCTATTCAGTTTTGGTGCATCATTTCACATGTCTCTGCTCCTGCACGGTTTGCTCACTGTGTAAGAAAGATGTAGTCTGAAATGAAGAAAATCCTACCTGCTAAACATGCCTGGAGTGCATGTTAGCGACTCATGTCCATGGCAGTGTTAGGAGCTTAGTTACTTGCTGGGGACTATGACTTTCTTCCTCTCCAAAGCAGTAAGTGCCCCTCAGCACAGGAATTTTGAGTGCAGCCTTCCTTTATGGGCACTTTGAATACAAAAATCAATCACACTTTGCTTAAATGACAGTAATGCAGTAAACGAAGTATTGTTGCTTCTTGTGTTTTTAGCAAGGCAGTAAGCAGCAGTGTTCTTCTGTTTGGGGAAATAAGGTATTACAAGAGAGATGCAGGCTATGTTTTGTGAGGAAAGACTTTAAAACTAAATGGGGGGACACACCCCTAAATATTTATTAATTTAAATATTATCCTATTGAATACAGAATGGTATCTTAAAGAAGTGTGTTCTTACCAAAGATGAGCTCAAAGTTATTTGACATTTCCACATTGTGTTTACAGCTAAAACCATCATTCCGATTTGCAGTCAGCGATGCATGTGACAGGCTATTATCTGGATTATTCAATGTCTATAATTAGGCATTTACTTTCTTTTCCTTTCAGAGTATCTGTGCAGGGGTTTAATGATTTGAAGTAATAATGGTCTGTGCACTTTCATGCAGCATTTGCATAATTGATTTGGGAGGTTGGTCACAAGGATTTATTTTGAAGCTTTTATGCTGAAAATAGGCTCCATTGGTTTATACACAGAAGTGGGTATTGACATGCAGTCTGCAGTGGAATAACATAATGTGGTAATATCTTAAGCCTGTAGTAATGTATTTGGGATTTCAGGCCTAGGCTGTTATCTCTGTGCTGCTGGCTTTCAGGTCAACACTTTTGAAAGTAGTTTCTTAATACTGATGTGTTGAGGTGCATTGGCATTTTCCTCTTTGAGAAGTGGACTGCTCTGCAAAGAGCTGTTTCTGCCCCAACCCACGCAGCAGCACTTATGCCAACCGAGGAGCCTTCTCTCTGGATCTGAAACTAGGCTCACTCCAACACCTGTATTGGAAACTGCTTCAGAAATTCTCTATTTTCAAATCATAGTACAGCTTTTATTGACTATAAAGGATATGGATTTACTTGGAAATGGAAATTTAAGGTAACTTATCTTTAAAAACCTGTTTATACCCCGAGGGAAACAGTCTTGCTGTGTTGAGAATGATGGATAACAAGACACTTTTTGCCTCTTGCAGACACTTAAGTGTGCAACCCCCACTGCTAAGCAGTGGGTTATATGGCTGATTGGTAGAAGGAATGTTTCATTTCAAGTTTTGGAAGTGCACCACATACTTCTGAAGCTTTAAATTCTCCAAAGAATTCTGATTATTTTGTCTTGGAGGAACTAGTCTTGTGAAGCTCTCTGGTGTACCTGCCCTTTGGGTCTGTCTGCATCCCGAGTTTGATTCCTGCATGTGGGCTGCACGGGCTGGGGAGAGCATCCAAAACAGTCTCGTGTCATCAGCTCCACTGGTTGGGAAGCTTGAGGGGACTCTCTCTGAAGTCCAGTACTCATCATGACAGGGAAACCCCCTTGGCATTCATGATGTGGAAAACCCTGAAAATAGCACCTTTTACCTACTTCCATTTGAGTTCTTGGAAAGAAATAAATGCTTTTTTCTCAATAATTAAAATTTTGTTTTCCTTATGAGAGGGGAACTATGATATATGGGCAGTAATACTATTTTTAAGTTGTTATAAAGACCTGCAGCACACATAGACAGGCAGACTATATGAAGTGCCAACTATATTATACATTATTTTTAATGTCTCTTCCTGAATGCTGTTGAGAGGAGTAAGCTGGTAGTGCTAGCAAAAGTGGGGTGTGCATCCTGCTTACACATCTGTGCTCTCCCTTCTCGACCAGATGGGTGGGCCTTGCCAGAGAGGTTGCTAGTTCAATTGCTAGTTCAGGATGCTCAAGATTAAATTCCTTAATCGGTTTGGAAGGATTTTGCTCTATGCGCCTTCTGCAGCTGATGCTGTTTTTGCTACAGACGCAGCACATACCCACAAATTTTGTTCCCTCAGATTCTGTCCTGTTTCCTTAGAAACTAATTTCATATCATAGCTGCTGACTGAGAAATCACTTCACATTCTGTTAAACGCACATAAAATCAAATTGATGCACACTAAGTGCAAATATATTTGTCCTCCCGTTGCAGATTCTTCTGTTCTCTGCAGTGAATCTTCTCTTGATGATCACTTTCCAACTTGGATGCTCTAGAGAACAGAACCCGTGAGGCTGTAGTTGCTATTCCTTTGATTAAGCTGTGAGGAGTTGTCATTGCTGGAACTAAAACTTAATTTTAGTAGCTTGCACGAAATGTTCAGCTTGTGTCTCAAGAAAAGGAAGTTTAGTTACCTCAGTATTGTCCATGTCTTCTAAAAGAAAAAAAAATTAATAATTACAGATTTTGGGGAAAATCTGAGCAGCTTGAAATCCCATAAAAGGGGAAACAAGTCCTTGTTACTAGAAGTAGATCTCCTGGGGGTTTGTTTCCAGTAAATAAATTGACAGTGCTTCATTAAAGCAGAGATGTGTTGGATCTTCACTATGCTTCAGCTAATATTAATGACAAAACATTTATTCATAATTGTGGTTCTTTGTTGGTTTTGGAGGTGAGAATGCAAAAAAAAACTCAGAAGGGATAATGTTGAATCAGTCTAGAAACTGGCAACCGTGAATGCAAGGAAGCAGAATGTTTGGTTTGTTAATGTTGCATTAAGATCTCATGTGTGTGAAAGAGGAAAATGTTGGCAATGGAAGTGTTGCTGCCCTAGCAGTGTCCCCTTAATTAAGTATTTGTGTGGCCACAGTGCTTTATGCAAATTTTTTAACATTCTTTTATGTGTTGATATTTGAGAGAATTCAGGAGTTATTTTTGCACATGGACATGTTCAATTACATTTTTAATTCATGCTTATCTCTATATGGTGCTTTTCCTACTCTAATGAACTTACTGTGTAAACTTTACTGGTATGCAGCCTCCCATGATTGAACTTTTCTGCTCCATGGTATTCCAGAAGAGCTGTTGAAGAAAGCAGATACTGGATGTGATCTTTAAAAATCATAAAGTGTCTCTTACTTGAATTAAATTCAGAGATTCAGCATGAAAATAAACCACAGCAGGTAGTTCTCTTTATGCAACTATTCCTCTAGAAAGGTTTTTTCTAGTACGTACCTGTTTTCTAATTTGTTACAGTATAGTTCTACATGGGCTCTTTTTGCCCTATCACAAGTCTTAAATTAACTCATTAAACTGAATTAAACTTTTAAATTAATGAAATGTTTGAGTCAAGCCTCACAAAGCATCCAGAACCTAATTAAAAAGTTAGCTGCACGTCATGTGTTGGTCGTTGCTTTCATGGGTGCTCTCTGAGAGGCCAGTCTGGCTTTCATTGAAACTTGATGCAGATTTCTGGTGCATGTCAAGTGGAGTAGAACAACACTGCAAAATAGCTTTTAATGATAAGCTATAGTTGATTACCTTTGATCGAAAGAGATAGTGTGCCTTGAAAAATAAGGTTATAAAATGCACTGAAAGGGAAGCATTATACAGCAGCTCAGATAAAACCAGATAAAAGTAGGTTTAAGAATGTATGGCTAAAAGTAAAAACCAGTTTGAGGTAGTTGCTTGTCTTCTGCAGTTTGCACTCTTTCTGCAGTTCTTCCCTGGCTACTTAAATTTGCAGTATTGGGAGGAGAGTCACAGCACAAATACTGTTGATGAAAGGTGGAGGAACAGAGAGGCAGCAGTTCTGCACTAGCAGTGAGGAAGCAGAGGGAGGGAGGGCCACAATCAAAATGAGTATGATTTCAGAAATAAATATCTGTGTTCATTTTAAAAATTGTCAGTGATCTTAGTTTGGCAACCATTCATTTTATTTGCAAAACTGTTGTTTTTACTGTTTAAATAAGAACTTTGGGACAATTGCTACTGTCCTAACACATAATTTGTGGACTTTCATGCTATTTGCAAGGGCTTTTGTGAAAAGAAAGTGAAAAGTGAGGGGAAAATAGTAATTTCACTTTTTAAAGAAAAAAGGTAGCACTAGAAAATGGTAAATGAAGTTGTATGACCTCAGAAGAGGTCACAAGGAAAACTGAGAACTCCCCAGAGGGCACAATATTTTTTTTGAGAAAACAAGAATTTAGAAAATAACTAAACTATGCAGATGAGACGGGAAGATAGTAAGGGGATTTTCTTTGTTCATGAATAAATTTTACTTTCTTCTTAGTAAATACAGTCCAGATGGCTGGAAAGTACAAGATGCTCCCAGGGGATAGGGTGGAGGTTGGATGAATTAAGCTTTGTAGAAGTCAGAAGTGAACAAGTGAGATAGAGTTCAAAACTGAAAAAAGTGGGTTTCTATTCTTTCTCAGGTTTGGGGAATGGATTGAGTATTTCATGACAGTGATTAAATTGAAGAGGCAACATTTCTGTTGATAATATCAGAATAAAGTAGAAAGAACACAGATAAAAATCTGGTTTTCTTTCACCAATGGATTTGGCTAGCTTAAACAAATCAATCTTCCAAATACAGCTTGTTTCAATAAATAAGGGGATTGGTTTTTTGTAGCTGAGGAAAAATATTTAAAGATCTGTATGTGCACTGTTCATAATTAGTTTTGCAGCTCTAGTAGTGTTGTGAATTCAGCAATGGCTTTATCTGTATAGTAATACTGGAAGAACATACCATACATCTGAAGGTTATGTTGTGAAATGCCTTTTGTCATCTGTCGCTGGGCACAGAGATTCCTTGTGGGAGGTTGTGCTGCACCTTGGTGTGACTGGGCTGATTGCCTCAATTGCTATTGGGAGTGTGAGGAAAATCCTCTCTAGATCTTCAAAACTTAAGCTACAGGGCTTCAGTTTTATTTCCATTCTTCTCTGTGTTTTGGGGCCCAGTATGAGACTAGCTTGCACAGTCTTGGAGATACACAATGCCCATAATCCTGCTGGAAATGCTCAGAAATAATGTTGCTGAAGAAGCATGGGAGTAACACTTTGGCCTCATACTTGAAAGAAAATCATGTGCTAGTGCAGGTGTAGAGATGTTGTATATTTGATGTCTTAGAGATAAAAACAACATAGTATTGAAGGAAAAGATGTGGTTAGAGAGGAAACTGGTGAGTGCTCACGTGGCTGAAGCATCCAGGTAACAAGCATCCCATTTAGTTAAAAACCTCTCGAATGGACATTTGGCAAAAACACACGCTGTGAAATGGAATGTAGTGTAAGGGTGTTCTAGATCTTATTGTTGCTTTATATGAAAACATGGATGGACTTCCTGTTATGCTTGCCTTGCTTTTTATCCTTAGGCAGACCAGCGTTGCTATACTAGTACTATAACTGCAAATGGGGGAGTGTATTTTTTTACATGCAAGTCTAAATGAGAGGCATATCAAAGGTACGTATTGGAGTAAGTTGGGAATTTGTTTCCCTGTGTGAGAGATGGACACTAAGGGAGAAGAAGTC
Organism: Megaceryle torquata; assembly: GCA_024611175.1. Taxonomy (NCBI): domain Eukaryota; kingdom Metazoa; phylum Chordata; class Aves; order Coraciiformes; family Cerylidae; genus Megaceryle; species Megaceryle torquata. The sequence goes on from JANIJG010023275.1 coordinate 28,754, forward strand.
TTGCTCACTGAAGTGCCCATTCCTTGTTTGAATCTTTGATGCCATAGTGGTTGTCTTGGCAAGGGTAGGAGATAGATGGTCTGCATACAGCACCAAGAAGTTGCTTCTGATTGTGAATTTGAGATGATTAAAAACGTAAACACATTCTCTTGTGGATGTCAGATTGAGAATAAAAAGGGATAGATTAAGTACAGGGCCATCTCGTAGTGGTAAACTAGTGTATTCGTGATTTAAAGTTTAGTCAAAGAAATGCTTATGGGCAGCTGCCATACCAAGAGCACATGTGGCAATGGAGGAGCAGGCGTAGGCCAAAGATCAAGTGTTTTAAGTGTAGGACATGGTGCTGAAAACTGAATGCGGAAGTAGGAGAAAATGAAGGAGTCTAACAGGTGGAGGGTGGGATGTCTTGCAACCTTTAGTGGTCATGGCAGTTTTGAACAAGTATGTGTTGCTGAGGGTGGGATCCTGCAAACCGCAAGGCAGGAGTGGTTAGAGTCGATGGTCTCCGGTGAGAAGCCAACAGCAACTTTTAGAATGTGGAGCGAGTATGACGTCTTAGTAGGTGAAATCAGATAACAGCAATGAGATTGTAGTAAAAGCTAATGAGTTGGAGTTGACATTGAAAGATGGTAGAAAATGAGAGACTTTGTCTCAGGGACAAGAAGAAAGCAGAAAACCTGTGCTAACAAAAAGGTGAGAAAGGAGTTGTGGTGAGCTCTTATTTCTGTTTCTTTGTGAAAAGGACTGAGATTTCTTTTTATTTCTTTCCAGTAGAGATTTTTAAGTCTGAGGAGTTTGAATACCAGAATAGAGTGTGGGGAACAAAGTAGAGGAGAAAAAGGATTAGTGTGCAACTTTGGGGGCACTAAGTAGCACCTGGAAAATGCTACGTGTTTGGGCTTTTTTTGTTCCCTATTATCCAAACCTTGGACATAGCTTGAAAATTATTTTGCTTAAATATATTGCCTGTAGCTGTAACATATGCTTTTTCATTGTTCATATCATTAATAATGAAGCCTAAAAGAGCACTGTCCACCTCCCCTTGACAGGCTTTTTGAAACCACAGTTAACACTTGTAATTTGTCTGGGCTGAAGTACCTGCCACTGAAAGAGATGCAATATATTAATGAATGAATACAGCTGGACTGGCACTGGTCTCAGTGGGGGCTTCACCTCATTTTAAGGGGATGAGGAGAGCAGAAGCTTGTAATGCTGAAATTATTTTCCTGAGGCTGGTTGGGCCGCCTGTTCCAGACCTGTACCTGGCATCCAGATCCCAAAGGCCATTCAGGTAATTTCCAAAACTGCCATTTCTCACTGCTTGGGCTGCATTTGTGCAAAAATTTAATAATGCAGTACTTGAAAATACCCCATGTGAAACTATTTTTACAGTCTTGCTGAGAAAGTTACTAATTACAGTAGACAAGAGACAGTGTCTACATGTATATTTTTTTACAAAACTGAATTGTTCAGCATTGAGCCTTTAGTGTTGGATTTTATCAGATGAAAAAGGTAAAAAATCAAATAAACACTATAATAAAGTATAAACAATGTGTAAGTGTAAATTAGCATCTTCATTTTCATATGCATTTTGTTCAGCCAGAAGTCACCATCAAAGCGATTCAGATATTTTTCAATAGCTTTGATTTGTAACATCTTTTTAAAATCAGTCTCTGCCTCTTTATCCAGACCAAAATTTTCCTGACTGTAGTGTCCATTCAGCTTGAGTATGAGTGTTACACAAGCTCTGCCCAGCAGTGTCTTGATATTCTGAGCATGCAACTTGGTGCAGTAACTGTAGGAAAAAATAAGAATGAACTGTGCATTTTAATGAAAACCAGCAAATCATTTCTTGTGGAGCTTAATATTACTATGTTGTAATTGTGGAAGTATGTGGTGCACTCTAACAACTGCCTCGCCTTAGTCTCAACAGTAGAGTCCAGGGTAGTTCTCTGTAGCATCACCAGTAAGATTAAACTAAAAATATTTTGGTGCATGGTTTTCTCTAAGACACTGAGTAAGAAAAATAAAAATTTTTGAACAGTCTTTTAAATCTTAGCACAGATTTGGCATATCACCTGATGTGGTTTTTATCTAGTTAATAACTGGAAAAAATGTTGCTGCACTATTTGTAGCTAACCAATGTATGTCTTTATATAATTTGTTTGGATCTTCAACATTATCTGTAAAGGATGGGAGGGTTCAAATGTAACTTAGAGTTGAATTCTCCAAGAGCATGCTGTAACAAAAGGTCAGCACTTTGAGAGTCCAGTGTCTTTCTTTTTGAAAGAAAAGATCAAGAGATGCAATAGTTCAAATAAAGCCTAGCTTGACATTTTTATCTTCCTGTTCTGTAACTCCTGGTAAATGGTTTTGGATGTGAAAATATCACTATTATCACTTATCTCAAACAAAATATGTCTATACTGTATCTTAATCTTTTATGATGGTGACCTCTTCTTCCCCATGACTATTAGTTTGTTGTCAAAGCCTTGTGGCCCTTTTTGTCTACCTGTGGGACACCAAAGCTGTGTTCTTTTTGAAAAGCATGGAGAATTTTTCCATGTTCTCCCCTACAAGGGGAATTACAAAATTTGAAATATAAGAGTAGTTTCCTTGACTACCAGAGAAGTAATAATAATCCCTCTGCTATAGATTGCAAACACTCTTCCACACAAGCAAAGTCTCTTAACATCTCTATCTGAAGTTAAGAAATGTCTGTCTTTCCTACCATCCAAAATTCTTGACTTGTTTGGCATACTAACTCCATAAAGCTTTGTATTTCATGTGTTTTGTGTGTTTTGTTTTTTCCTTCTGAAAACAATTTGGTCTTTTTGCAGCGCATTTCAATTATCTTCTGTTTTTATGACTTGTTCCCCTTGCTTTCCTTCAGCTGCAATGAAGAGAATTAAGTACAGTTGTAGCCCTGATTAAAATCTTGGCTTAACTGAGTTGCAAATTTGTAGTGTCGGATGCTTGTCAGGGTGCTGATGATGAGTAGCTTTTAGTGTCCTGGGTTCTAACAAATCTCTGTTTTTATCATTGCTTATGTTCATTCTTTCTTTTTCCTCTTAGCAGCAAGAAACTCAGCACAGGGTGTAAATTGCTTTCTCTGTGATAGTGACTTGCTAATTAGCTGTCAAGAAAATTAAGTCCCTTTGTAAGGCCTGTCTTGCCTTTCCTTTGGGGATGTCTCTGATACTTGGTCTCCTCATGCAGGGTCTGAAGGCTGCTAGACTGAGTACTGAGAGTGCCATTGCCTATACTGGCAGGCCAACATTTCCAGCTTCCTTTGGGGGGGGTTCATAGTGTCAGTTGGCATTGCTCAAATAATAATCCCAAACAAAGAAGCTGGTGAAGAAATATATTCATCAGATTAACATGGGAGCGTTGTGGTTTAATCCCAGCCAGCAACTAAGTGTCATGCCACTGCTCTCTCACTCCCTTCACAGCGAGTTGGGGGAGAGAATCAGAGTAATAAAAGTGAGAAAGCTCATGGGTTGAGATAAATACAGTTTAATAGATGAAGCAAAAGCTGTGCGCACAAAGCAAGCCAAGGAGTTCATTCACCACTTCCCATGATCAGGCTGGTGTTCAGCCATCTCCAGGAAAGCTGGGCTTCATCATGCATAATAACTGTGACTTGTGAAGACAGACACCATCACTTTGAACGTGTGTGTGTGTCCTGTGGGGACCCCCCCCGCCTTCTTCCCCCAGCTTTATATGCAGAGCATGATGTCATGTGGTGTGGCATATCCCTTCAGTCAGTTGCAGTCAGCTGTCCCAGCTCCTCCCACCTTCTTGTGCACCCCCAGCCTCCTCACTGGTGGAGTGCTGTGAGAGGCAGAAAAGCCCTTGACCTTGTGTAAGCCCTGCTCAGTAGTCACTAAAACATTTCTGTATTATCAGCACTGCTTCCAGCACAAATCCCAAACACAGCCCCATAGTAGCTATTATGAAGAAATTAATTCTCTCCGAGCCAAAACCAGCACAAGGATATTGTATAAGGTACAAGGGATAGTACTCATAGTACTAATACTACTACTTCCACTTGGCAAGTTGAGTAACAATAGATGCTTTTGTGCTAGGGCTTCTTGCTACTGTTGCCTGCCTCACTGTCAGGGAATGCTGCAGGACTGAGTCTTGTTACTGACAGACTGAGTTATGTCTGGGGCTATGGGTCTGTTTCTGGTTGATGGGGATACTAACACTAGTTGGGGGAAATAAAAAAAATAAGTAGAAGTCACAGTGGAAAAAAGAATTTTTATTAGACAAAGATGCTTGATAATTAAACAAGTTCTCTCTAACCCTCAGGAAATATTTTGCTGTAAAGCCTCTCAGGTGCTGAGTTTTAGTAAAGATATCTTGTAGCCCTGGTACAACACTTCTGTATCTTATTATATCATCTGTTTTGTTTGTTGAGCACTGAGAGTGGAAAAGATGGAAACATGGTTAGATTGTCTGTTGTTTCCAATGAAGAAATCTCTGTTTGGTGGAACTGTTTGCATTCCTGTGGTCAGTGGTATAAGGAAATACCATGTTATGAAAATTTCCCAATTGTTTCCTTAAGGGCTTTTAGAGTTGCACAATCTTTTGATGGTTTTGTTTGTTAAAAAAAAATTTAGTTGCCATCTCTTTAGTTTGAAACTTGAAATTCTCTCAAATATTTACTAGGGCTTTACTTGCTATACTCAAGGTTTGGATTCAGATCAGAATATGTACTAATCAGCCATTATAATAGGAGTAGTTGAAGACCATATTTTCATTTCAGGAGGTGTTTCTATGGGCTATCCCATCAGTTTGTTAACTCTACGTCACTGTGGTTACTCAGTTTCTGGATGCATCTCTAGAATGTCCCTTCTCTCAGAGGGGGAGAGCTAGCTCTCAAATAACCAAGTGGTGTTTGAATTTTAATTCTCAAGAAGAGAAATGGTATCTCTGCACAAATCCTTTTGTCCCACAGGCTGAAGCCATCATTTAAGATATTTGTGCTTGCATTTTCAATATCCTGTTAGGATTTGTTTAATGTCTGATTTGTGACATGCATTAATTCAGATGTATTTCAAATTTTTTTTAAAGTGCTCATATTCAATATTTGTCTTACTGCTGCTATTTCTTGAGTTAAAAATCCATATCTCTTCCTAATTTATTCATGAAAGAATGTCTTTCAGTTGTTATTTTCCCTGATCGAAGAGCTGTTTGAGTTAGTTCTTTACTGTGTGACTTCCTTATCAGATTTTCTTTCCCTTCATTCCCTTCTGTATCCTTCATTACCACAGGTATAATTTTATCTTGGCCATAGAGGCATCTAATTAATAAGAGCTGTGAACACAGCCTGAACAATGCTAAGCACAGTGAAGACAACTGCTGGCCAGTGCCTGCCTAAGTTTCTTGCCCATACTCAAGGGATGGGTAGAGTGGGATGAAAAGACCCTAATGGATTAGGCAGAGTAAATTAGGTCATGACACCAAATGGCATAGTAGCCTCACAATTGTTGAGGGATTTTTGTTGGGTTTTTTTATGATGAAAACTTTTGAACTGAGGAGGGAAGAAGAGCTTGTGGAAGTGCATTGAGATACACCAGGGAAAAGGGGCATCAAGAAAGGGATTGTAGCAAAGGGTTTGTGACAAAGGGCAGGAAAAAATCTGCTGGAAAGTATATGATGATTGGAGTCTCGCAGTTCCTGGTTTCAGCTATTTCCCCCACTGCCTCCTTTTGCTGAGAGCTGTAAGGTCTCCAACTTCTCCAGTCCCCAGAGGTGGACACAGCTGAGCAAGCTGGCTATATGGTATGCTGGCCCCTATGGGAGTGAGCAGTGCTGTGTAGCTGGGTGGTGGGGGTGGTGGTGTAAAGTGGTGTTAACCAAACTTGTAAACAGGCACCTCTGTGTTCTGCCACTTAATGCTATTGGACCTGGAGCGATTGGAGAGAATGTTAAATTTTCCTGTCGGAGAGTGGTCTCCCAATGCCCTCTAGAAACAGTAGCCAGTAGCCTGCGAGACAGGCTTGCTCTTCATGGGGGTGGTGGCTATGCTGAAAATAACATATCAGGAACTTGCATTAAAATAGCATTCCCTTATCTCTAGCAGTGTGAAGTAGATGAAAAATAAGCTGTCGTCATGCCAAGAATAAAGTCACGTTAGTGTTTAAATTCCTGATGCTGTGGAGAGCTTCTGCTCTAAAAGGACAGTTTTGATGCCAATACACTTCCTCCTCCTCTTGCCCCAGTCGCTGCCATCACTTTGTGTGCTCTGCCAGGGAGCAGTTGGCAAGACAGCAAAATAAGCAAATATGCCCAAGCCCCATGCAGAGCACCTGCCTAGAGCCAATTTTGTCCTCTAAATCTGTATTCCTGTCAGGTCTAAAAGTAAATGAAATAGTTTTATGGCTGCTTAAATGTATTAATGCTGAATATAAGGACGCTGCTTGTTCCTATATGTGAACTTGCCAAAAATAATGCTGTACTTATGGCAAGACTTATTTTTCAGTGAGCAAGGAACTGACTTTCTGTGATAAAGTAATTCAAGGAAAATGGACAATGTGAGCACATGTACAATAACATTGCGTTTTAACCATGATTGCCATGGAAGTTTTGGTTTTAGCTTCAGTATCTTGTGACAATGTCTTACAGTAATTTTGTATACTTCTGCTCGCCGCCTTTTTGTGCACACAGGTTTTTTGGAAGTCGGTTCTTTACCGCTGAAACATGGAGAATGTTAAATAATGCAGCCTGTAGTGATGATGGGGAATGGGATACCCCGCCTGCTGAAAGGTTGAAACTGGTGATGCATTTGTAGTACAATATACTGAGAAGGTCCGAACAGTAATGCTTGAGGGTGCTGTACTGAAGCCCTGGAAGAGTAATATGGGAAAAGCTGGTGATGGTTGAAATAGGCTGCTACAACCTGATGAATAAAAATGAATTAACAAGTTGTTGAGAAGTACCGGCTGTGCCTGATGGTAGGCTGAGCTCAGTGTTTTCACAATGCATAAAATGTCTAATTTGCAATATATAGATCTTAAGAAGATGTAGCATACGTTTCACATGCATGTATGAAATCAAGGAGTCTGTCCCCTGGCTCCCACCCCTCAGTAAATAACTGCTTTCCCTTGGAGGAGCAGTTGAGGGAAAAGGGAAATGGATTTGTCAGGTTTGATAGATGAGAACTTGTGCTCAAAGACTGAGAAGACTAAAATGTGATGGAAGTATACAACTGCTATATTATTTACTCCCTTTCATGTTAGAAGATAAAGGCAAGAGGGAAAAAAACCCATAGCTGCTTGGTGGTGGGAAAGGGTCAGAGCAAGGCAGTTGTTTCATTATGAATTTTGCACACCAGCAGTTATCAACCTTCAAAGAGCAGTATTGTATCCTTCCCCTGGCTCCCCAGCCGACTGGAGCCTGCCTGCTCAGCAGTGTAGTCACTGCTCCAGAGTTCAACTTCTGCTGGGCCAGAAGAGGAATTGTGGATCGTGGCTCTTATGCCTCATTTTAAAAATAAGGCGGGTGGGCTGGATTTTACTTTCTGATATGTAACCTGGTGTGCTTGAGGCAAAATGGTGAGATTCCCAACTAGGTGGTCATAAATGAGACTTCCCTGTGAGATTTTGGTGTATGAAAAATCTCCTATATGATGCCAAAGTAAAATGTAATTAAATTAAATGATCTGATAAAGAGTTCAAGAAACTGAATGTTGTGTTAATGCGTTAAATGCACAGTATATTTCAGTAATATTGAAAAGCCTACCGGGAGTCAAAAGTCTCCGATGTTTTACAGGTCAAATACATTACTAGAGCAAGAAGAGCTGTGGAAAAAAATCAAGGTATCTAAATCTACTCTGTCTGAATTCCTGGCTTTGTTCTTGCTCATCATTTAGTGTAATGATTTTAATGGGGAGAAGAGAACTAAAGCAGAAAACTGCCACTTTCAAGTGATAAAAAAACTTTTGTGGGATGACATTGTACCTTAGTTTTGGGGTGCGTGCAAGAGTCTGAAGAATACTGCATAAAATTTGCTCTAGGTATGTAATGGAACTTCTCTGTGTAAGGATATTGATGTGTCCAAGTTCTAGCCACAGTGAGGTGGCTATTACCTCATTGTACAACTGGCTACACTGACCAGCTGGTGGTAAGTATCATCAAAGATGAGCGAATGTGGTGTTCGTAGTTTGACATACATCACAGTAATTAGCAGACTTGAGCATGTTATTTAACCATTGTGTATACAGTTCCTAAAGATGCAAAAGGATGAGTATGGAGACAGCAAAACCTGAGCAGTAGCCTGTATTTCAGAAGTGAGGTCTCGTGCATTTTTCAGACACTTCTGACTATTGTGTTTTACAGGTGTTACTTGTGGTATATCTGGCATATATTGTGTTGTGGCCTTATTTTTATAATAGGCAGCAAATATTATTGCAGTGCAGTCTTTTAGAGATCCTAGTGCCTAATCTCTTAGCTCAAGTGTTTGGGGTTTTTTTTGACCGGTGTTTTCTAGAGCTCCCCAGTCCTTGATAACAATGAGAGTGTGTTACAACTCCTTGTTTTGTGCCTGTTATGTAAATAAAAAGACTGCAATAAAATAATCCTGTTGCTAACACCTGGCTAGGATTTTTTTTTAGTGGTGAGGTTTTTTGAACTGGAGAAAGTTTGTCTCCTTTGCTGTGAAATGCTGCATATACCTTACAAGTGCAACACTATGAAGCAGAAGCAAGGAAAGAGTTAAAACATTATCATATTACTAAAATGCCAAGATAATGGCTTTTATTAATAAAAGCTTACTGCATACTTCTGTACACTTGGAATTGAAGCGCTGAGCTGCTGCCTTCTACTAAGAGTTCACAAAGTTGTTGCTTCTGAGCAATGTGAACTCTGGAGCTTTCTGCCCTCTTTTGAGTTAATGCTAATTTTGCATATTTTTAGCTGTGTAGGTGATTCATGCAACACAAGCAAAAGCAGTTTGCTACAGATAAGAGTACAATCTATGTAAAGTTAGGTCAAACGTTTATCTTTGTGATTGAGGAAAAAAAAAGTGTTTCCTTTTGGTGTCTTCAAGAGTGTGGGAATTTAAAAGAAAGGGCAGACCAAATTACAGTGCTGGTAAACACAAAACTAATCTATTACTTGACTTACTGGTGGATGATTGCACACTCCCATTGCAGGCAATGAGGAACTTCTCAAGTTAGTTATTCGTACCGAGTTGAAAATGCAGGAAATGCTGTCCCAGAGAGAAACTGTGATATCGACAGTGACATGTGCATCAATGTCTTTTATTTCAAGAAACAGAGTAAGATCATTCAGATAGTCACTTACACCTTTAATTTTAGGTCTTTTGCGATGCTTGGGGTGTTTAAAATGCAATTTGTTTTCCTGGGAGCTTGGGAGACTGACTGCTGTACGTGGAGCCCCGGTGTGGCCATGTTCTCTTTGGTGCTGGACTGGCCTCTCCTTTGGGCTGAGATGAGAAGCTGGCAAAAAAGCATAAAAAGGAATTTATGTATGGCTGGAAAAAAAAGATAGTCTCAGACTTTATCAGGCGTCTCCAGTGCTGAAGGAGAGGTTTCTATCTCTTTACCCAATTTAGAGAAGAGATTTTACTCCAGACATTTTTTTTGCCCCTCTGTGCAAAACCTGTCAGATACTTTTCCTGACACTTTCTCCCCTGTCAGTCCCTCCAAAGACTTCAAAAGAGATTTTTTCCTATTGCAAAAAGAACCAGACATGGCCTTTCTTATTCACCATGCATTTGAAGAATTGATAAGTAACATGTGGCTGACTCCAAACTGCCAACCTTTCTCAGCAGTTTAAGAAATCACTGTTAATAGTTAAGTTTCAAAAGAAACTGGTAGGATTGTTCTCCCTTCTTAGCAATTGCTCTTCTGGGTACTATATCCCAGGGGTTTTGATTCTCTTCTGTCTGAAGCAGTCAGAATTCCCTACTGTCTTACTGATAAACACATACTGAAAAGAACTGTTAAATTTTAAAACCTTTTCCATATGGGAAGGGTTTCTTTATTCATCATTTGTGTCACACTGTTAAAGTTGTAACTTCTTTCTGTAATACCTTTGGATCATCACTGTTTGGAACGCTTATTCTGGGAATGCCCTAGCAGAAAGAAAATTACTGTTTTTAAACTCAATACTGATTAAGAGGAGCCTGGAACTGAAATACACTGCCCTGTGTAGTTGCTTAAACCTGCTACACAGTTTGGCAAAAGTACAAACTGAGAGGTCTCTTCCATAAAATGTAGCTGGGGATTCATCTTCAAAGACAGGGAATGCCGGAGGACAGCCTTTAGTCCTTTTAATAGGAGTAGAGCTCACTTGAAAGGCAAGGCTGCAGATGAAGAATGATGTAACCTGGGGGTTTATGAGCTTATTCAGTAACTCCAGTCTGGTGCATTGCATTATAATGATGGGAGGACATAGTAAAATGACTGCCTTTTTATTTCCCGCTCTATGGAACAGCCTAAAAGCAAATGATACAAAAATACAGTGAAATGGAAGATTAATCTAAATCTGTATTTGAATTTATCACCTGAATTTATTATTTTTGGTTTTTAAATCAGGCTCTGTCTGAAATACAGAGGCTGTTTGCATTACTCCCAACCATTTAACCTGGTTAAATAAAATTCACCGTTGATTCTTAGCTTTTGGGCAAGCTGTGCTCCCTTCAGCTCTTGTTGTCCCCCATGGTTCATGTGAGGAGGGCTCAGAACTTGTTAGGGTCATGTTCTGAAACTCACAAAACTCTACTTGACTTAGCATGCTTGTGAAGTTGGATTTTTTTTAATGCTGTTTTTAATGTGTTTCTCTGATATGAAACACATTTCTATGCCCCACTTAGCTAACTCATTTTGCTAGAAGTTAGACTTGTAAAATCCCTTCGTGCATCATACTGAGGAAGAGGTCAGGGTAGAACAGTTACCAAAACATTTGTCTGTCGCTGATATAGAGTCATCCAAAATTTGTGTCTACCCTATTTAGTGTCAGTGCTTGGTGTCCCATTCCCCCCTGCACACACACGCAGAGTATTGGGGAATATGTTTTGCAGGATGACTGTAGCAGCACTGGTGGAAGTTGTGTTTCTAACAAGGTTGCTGTAGTTCTGTTTGGGTTTTTTTGGAGCCTCTGGACTTTCTAAGCCTAGAGAAAAGATAGATGATATTGGCACTATTTTAGGCATGACTGAGTGCCTTCCCCCCACCAACGCATCTTTCAACACGTTTGTCTCAGTTTTCATACTGGCCCTCACTATTCCAGCCCAGCAAGGAGGAACTGGCATGAACACTGTCTGGAAATCCATTTAAGCACACCCCTTACTAGGCTTGAGCAAGGGAAACTGTTCAAGTGTTTACTTCTGGATATATAACATTTTCATGCAGACATACTTTCTCTGTCTTTGGTCAGCTACCAGTCCTGACAGAGCCATACTTTAGCATTCTAGAGGTCTGGGATTCTCCTGTTAAGTGTGACTTTGTTTCCTCTTAGCCCCCCCTGAGGCAGGGTGAACTTTCTTTTTTGGTCAGTGGTTTTTAATTGGAGCTATTTAAGTTGCCCAGGTGGGGCTTTTCAAATGTTGGTGACTGTAGATAATCCTGTCTGCATGAGTGATGAAGCAGAATATGATACAAGTGTATTTCTGCTGTAAATGCCTGTTACCAGTAAATAGTCATAAAAAGTTGGTCTTGCAGTCTAATAAGAAAAACAAAGCTAAACACACAGTTGGGCTCATGTGCATTTCATAAAATAGTGTCATCTGATACCACATTCTCTGCAGGGAATCATTTTGAAGCTTGTTTGTTTCCTGGCATGAGCAATTTCAATGAAGAAAAGTGAGGTTTTGACTTAAGCTCCTCAGTAAATAGTTGTAGTTGCAGATGGTCATATTTGTTTGTACTGTATCTATACTCTGTATTTTTCACTTTCAGACTGGGAAAAGAGAACTACATTCATTGGGAGGGGGTTGTATTTCCCGGAGTCTTGCCTTTTGTTGGACTGTTTCTTTCCTGTTGAGCTGAAGAAACTTTCTGGATTTCCACTCCTGTTTGGTCTCAACACTGGCCTGTACTGGACGTGAGAATGGTGCTGCATGTCCTCCACCTCTCCAGCTTTCCCTGCTAGTGGCAGTTCTCATGCTTAACTGAGTTGTACGCTGTGACGGGTTGCATCAAAGCACTGGAGTTCTGCCCAGATACTCATAAACAAATGAAATACAATGTGGAATATATATTGTGCAAGCTAAAGTAATCAAAGAGGATATTTATTTAAAAAAAGGGGGAGGAAAAGAGATCCTGTTCCACAGTTGTACAGTTGTTGCCTTCCTTCTGAAAATGCACTTGCTTTGTGTCAAGCTCCTCTTGCTTTTAGACGTGTGAAAATGTTGTGTGGTCGTTGATTGTTTTGAATTTTTCTTTTGAAAACATCATAGTTTTTAACATAGATTGCCATAACAAATTAGAATCTGCTTCTCTGTGTCCTGAGCACTAATCTGACAATATTCTTGTATTGAAATTGCAAAACCGAAGTTTCTCTGCAATGATCAAACTACGCTTGGGCACTTGCACTACTTCTCTTGCTGTGATGGAAAGCTGGAGGACAGTTGAGTAGTTAAAGATGAGGAAGCTTTCAAAATAGAGCAGGAAAGTCTCACTCTGAGATACTTTCTGAATTACTGCTGCTTCTGTGTTCCTTAGTAGTAAATAAAGCTTATCCAAATTCATGCAACCTTTTAAAGTGTGAATTGGGCACCTGAAGTGAAGATCCTGCTTCCTCAGGCATGCTGCTAGTCCTTGGGTCTGTGAAGAATTTGCTTATGTTGTGGATGTAGGAAAAAGACATTCAGGTTTTCCCAGCCAGTGTATCTTTTGAAGGCATGGAATTGCTAGTATTGCCCTTCCTCACCCAGCCCTGAGTGCCTGGAACATGTTGAAGAGTGTGGGTTACTTTGCCATTTTCCCTTTCCGATGCCGCTATCATGGAAACGGTTTGCTGGCAGCAGATAAGTTTCTGTATCTCATCGCCTGTCAAATTCCCCGGTCCATGTGATAAAGCAGTTTCATGTGAGGCAGGAGGAGGAAGAGGACAGCATTCGTGTAAAGCCTCTGATTGCAGCAGGGGTTAGAAGAGCTCGGTGGGCATCTCCAGAAGGAATTGTAGGGAGTAGGTGCTTCTAAGCATGGGAGAGAAGTGCCTGAGCTCTGGACCTCACTAAACAAAAAACTTCTTTTTTTTTTTTTTTTTCAGTTGACACAAGCAGGCTGTTAAAAGTTAGTAGTACAGATTATGTTATCAAATCCTGTTAATTATGAATTAAGGAAGAACAGCTCTGCAAAAAAGTTAATATAATTGCTCAGTAGCTTGTGACATGGTGATTGGATTTACATCTCTCCATGTGATGCTGGAATTAAAGCTGAAACTGCTGATAAAGATTGCAGGCTGACATATTTAAAATCAGTAAGCTTGTAACTACAAGATCTAGATTAAATATTGTTTCCAAAAGATAATATCCTTCTATTTTGCTAGTGTTACAGCTATTAAAAAAGTGGATTTAATTGTTACCCTATCTATACCACACTGTAGTTAATATTTTTAATTGCTCCTTAGTTTAGGAGTAAGTCTGACCCTGATGGCTTAAAAATGCTGAATCTGTGTACATAAAAAAAAATGTAGCTGGATGTGTATCAGCCCATCGCTGACTTTACAGTGGAGATTGTTGGATTTGTATCCAACCAAGTCTTGTTTGGCTTTATTCAGTAGGTGAATGGAGTGAATGAGGAGCAAGTGTTTAGAAATGGAACTTTTTCCACAGTGTTGTAAGTCTTAAAACTCTCTCCCACTCAGTATCAATTTAATAATTTCAACAGCCTGTCTTTTTAGGACACCCTTCTTCCCCCCCCCGAACTGTGTTCAGTAATGACCTCCTTAGCAAATGTTGATATTTACAAAGTCAGTTTAATAAACATCCAGCCTTTTGTTTTTCCCTCTGCTGAAGCTGGATTTACTTCTTAACAGGTCAGTTGTAGGAACATGAGGGGTTTCTGTCTGCTAAAGACCAGTGACTCTTCACAGAAACCAATCTGTTAAATGTGGGACTAGTTTTAAGACTTGGCTTAGTTGAGTACCTTGGCATGTCAGGTTAAACCAATGTCAGTCAAGTTATTTGCAGCTGACACTCTTTTAATTCTGTTCCTTCTAAAGTGCTTAATACTGTTAACTGAGACTTTCCAACACTACAGTGTCTGCTGGTTATCAGTGTAGAGTGCTAGGAAACGTGATCTGTGTTGTCCTCTTTAGGCTGAGGAGAGCCTTGGTTGAAGGGGGTAAAAAAAAAGTCACTAACATGGTGTGAGTCTGATTTCTTTATGCTTTGCATTTGGGAGCTGTTTTTAGTGATCTACAGTTGCTGCTGTTGCCCTGTGTCTACACCTTGACGTAGAGATATGTAGGGTTCCATGTCAAATGGTTCACTTTGAAGCTTGTCTATACAACTAATTGGAACAATGCATAATTAGATCTTTGAAAGTTTGATTTATTCATATTTCTGAATTAACAGTAGTGCAGCTACACAAATCGGTGAATGATTACTGAATTGAATGTGTGTATTCTCAGCTAACCAAGGATGGCAACAGACCATTTATACTTAACATGGACTGTAACTTGAATTAATTCTTTTGATAAGATAAAGCAGTCAAGCCTCAAAAATTACAACTTAAAAACAACAAAACAAACCTCTTTGTTTGCATTCTGTTCAAAGTCTCTAAGTATGTGTGCAGTTCCCAAGCCAGCCTTTTGCCTTTGCCAGTCAAAGGTGAGAGTGCTTGTTATAAAGAAGCTGAAGCTGGAAGGTAGTAAAGTGCCTCTCTAAAGATTGTGAATTAGAAGGTGGATAAAATATATACTGTCTTTAGAAGACTTCCAACTTGTTTGTTGTTGTTGCTGCTGCTTATTTTTAAGAGGTAAGGAGGGTTTTGCAGGAGAGTTAGACAATCCCTTAAAAACAAGGAGGCATCTTTAAAAAGCTGAAGTTTTTGAGGAAAAAAAGATGGGGGAAAAACAAAACTAAAAACCAAACAACTCCTCACAAATTAAATTTTAAAGTATAATAAGTCTGGCCAAATGATATTCTAAGAAACATTTTCCTAAAGATATGAGAGCCTACAATAAGTCATTTAAATTGAATCATTTCAAGTACATCAGAAATGGATGTGCTGCCAGACAGACTGGAGAGCTGATAGATGACTGAAGTGTAAAAAGTGCTCAGTGAAGATATGGTGCAGAATGAAAGCTAAATCACTTGGATCCAAGTTGACTTTCCTGAGAGATTTTACTGCAGGAACTTCACTTTGTGGGTGGTATTTTGAGAACTGATCTCACACTGAAATGGTAGGAGAAGATTTTCAGAACCTCAAAAAAACCCCCAAAGTATCAAATTGCAGGGAGTAGGTAACATTTACCCAAGATATTGTAAGGGATTGTAAGGGATGTGTGACAATGCTGATCTGGCAACTGTGATCTGTTACCACTGCAGGATCAGAGGCAGGGAAAGACACAAAAACAATTTCAATATATTAAAAGCATTCCAGAAATAGTCAGGGTACCACAGACCAGCAGGTCCTTACAGGCAAGTTGGTATGTTTTGTTAGGAACAAAGACTACAGAATTGGTAAATGTGGGCATGTATTACTTATCTCATGATTTGATGATTCAAATAGATGGTCTTTAGCCTCATGGGGGAACATGTAGTTAATAGTGTATCTTCTTTGTCCTTTCATTTAGCTTGCTGACTGGAAACTGCCAGTGCTGTCAAATGCAAAAAAACTAAACAAAAAAACAACCAAACAATTTGTTGGGTAACTGTGTATCTTTGTGAAAAATATACTTAATAAGCAGAAACAGAATACTGTATTACAATTAACTTTTTCTTAAATGATATGGATGTCAATAAATAATAGGTTTTTGAGAAATAGCAGACTGAAATTAACTGTATTGTATCAAGTGCACTAAGTGACCTGCGTATAGTCAAAATCTGTGACTGCTGATGTTCACTAATTTGATGCGAATGTTCCTTTGGTTTTGGCCAAGTTCTGACCACAAGGTGTAGGTGTAGCTTAGCTCATGATGAGTGTGGTGTTGGTTGGTAGGTAGACTCCTATGAAATCTGCCAAGTCTGAATTTTCTCCTGTCTTCATACATCATTAGCGTGTCAGACTGGCTTTGCATGGCTTTTTTTTACATTACTGATTATACACACCACTTGGTAGAAGGATACAAAGTGAATAGGGTACTGTGTCATTTTGGCATCAGATACAAAGGTTCAGGAAAAAAGGTAATTTGGACTAATAACAGCTTCAAGCAATTTATTCCATGGGTACACTTGAAGTTGTCTAACTTTGCATGTAGACCAAACATGCATTTGGTTTTAGTGTTAAAAGTTTGCATCGGAATGAAACGTTTTTTTCTCTACTAGTTTATCACAAGTGTATGAATTTATGAAATGAAAAAGGAAATGGGCATTTGACAAAACTCACTTCCTCTGCAAAAGAGAAAAATACCTGATTGAAAGAAAGAGCTGTTTGATACAATTGTTTTCATGACATGGAGTTTAACAAGTAAGGTCTGGTGCTCTGAGGATTTTTTTTCATCTATTTATCCTTCTAAGCAGGAAGAATTTGCATTTCACCAATTGCATATCAAGTTACTGATGAGCTGTGGTTGTTTGAAAAGTAACAGTGGAGGAAAAAAACCCCAAACCCTTAATGCTGATGTGTGAAAAAATTTTCATACCTTAATTATGGTGAAATAGCTTTAAAGTAAAACAGATTTACTAGAGTGGCTGAAAGGCTTTGTCCTGCATCTGTCAGCTATACACCAGTTTTGTACTGAGAAATCGGAAAATGAGGGGAAAGGTTACCAAAGAGGTCGGGTTACTTCCACAGAAACATTTTCTTTGACCATAGCCTGAAGGACAGATTTGGGGAGATACACTATAGACAAGATTATGCTATTTTCTTTGAAGCATAAAAAAAACCACTCAAGCTTTCACCATTCTCATTTTGCACATGCTGTGTCATATGGAAGAAAGCATATGTTTGTAGGTGGGTACCGATAAGCTTGCATGATTTAGAAAAGTATTCAAAAATCTTTTCATCTTACTGTAACTTACTGTTGCATATTTGCCATGAATCACTGCAATTCATCCCCACATCATCTAGCAGTCGTGGAGGGAGGTGAGCTTAAATCAGCTTCAACCAAATAGGTTTCAGTGCAATACATTTAATACCTCCCACTGCGGTAAACTGCACTGCAGTGAGTATAGCGAGGTGCTTGCAGTGAGCTGATGGATGTGAGGGGTTTGTTGCTGTATCTCAGCTTTCAATGTGGACTGTTAAAGGATTGCTAGTATAAAGTAGTACTTTGCTTATTTAAGTGTAATTCTAATGTAGAAATGTGAAGACTTTAGTGCCATGTGGATGTCCAGAAGTGAGTTGTGTAATGCATTTGCTAACATTTTCACTCATTTTTCTTTCTTGACAGCAATAATAAAACACAGAAGACAATCTGAGATGTACATTAGCTTCAAGCATTTACTGGGAGCAGGAGGGCAAGCATTATTGTTGCTTTAAAACTCTCTTATGGAACTTGTTAAATACCATTTTCTCTTAAACCTGTTTGCATTATAGTAGTCTCTGTGGACCAACATTTTCCTAAACGAGTAAATTTGTGTATTGATCACAGATAAAATAAAATTTGAATCTACTGTTTCCCTTACTCCTGGTCCCCTCACTCTCCTTTCACTTTTTCCTGAATGTTATTTTTTTAATTTATATTTTTCAAGGAATCAGAAATGCAATTTCAGTTACCATTTGCTATGTTAGCAACTCCTGCATTTGGTGTTCTGAAAGCTTGTTTGTGCCTGGTGACATTTTCTCACAGTGTATTTTAGTCTACACTCACACTGCCGTTGCCAGATCTTGGCGTTTTGCTTGTAACCGCTAGGTACTCCTTTTACGCTGCGTTGTATCACAGGAAGTTCGTATGTAAGATGGCTTGTTGACTGGAGCAATGCAGAAGACCACTTTGCATCTGAAGCTAGCAAGCTGTATAGAAAAATGCACTTAGGTGTCACACTGTGTGAATTGCAAGAAGTTAATGAGTAGGCTCTTGTTTATAAATCCACCATTTGTCTTTTTTACTTCCCTTGGTATTTAACATAGCAAGGTGATCTCTTAGGCGGTTCCTCAGTCTTGCCTGTAGCTTGCTAGTGTTTAAGAGCAGCCTGCGTCTTGCATAACTGGAGATGTCTGCAATATGGATGTCTGCTTGCTGTGAATTCTGTGCCTCTGTTGTACTCACTGTAAGTTTATGGTGCAGCCAATGAAGTCCAGAAAATTACTCACTGCATCCTAGAAAAAAAGACTAATTAAACAATGAATTAAAATGTTTTGTATATATCTAAAGTTAGGCAACAAGAATTGCACTCTGGGACCTAAGGAATTAATGAACACATGTTGAACATAAATCTATTAAGTTTCAGTAGTTCGTACATAATAGGAAAGATAAATGAAACCTATTACTTTAGGACTTAGGAATTTTCCTTCTGGACTGGGAACTTTTAGATACTGAACAATTTTGTCCGATTCAAATTCTGGAGAGAGAAAAACACTTCCTTTGTCCCAAGTGACTTGCAAATTATTTAACAAAGTATGACTACCTCTTGCAAGTTCAGCTGTTTACACTTAGCCATAATGCAATGTAAGTATTTCTAGGCACTATCAAGAACCTTTCTTATTTCAGTAATCAT
Organism: Megaceryle torquata; assembly: GCA_024611175.1. Lineage (NCBI taxonomy): Eukaryota > Metazoa > Chordata > Aves > Coraciiformes > Cerylidae > Megaceryle > Megaceryle torquata. The sequence continues at coordinate 47,555 of JANIJG010023275.1, forward strand.
CCCAAGGTATGTGATAGATACTGCCTGTTCCTTCCCATGGGCACTTTCTCAGCCTGGGTAAATGCAGCTTGCTTCTGTTATGGCTGGATGTGAAAACTAAGGGTTTTCGAAAGCCCTTTTGCATTCTTTTAGTGCAGAGTTCTTTGTGTACCAAGCACGTGAGCTATGCACCACTTAAAACTTCACTACTACGCACCCGTAAGTCTATTTTGGGATGTAAGCAGTACACAGGCTTGAAGCCCTTTCTGCATCTGAACTGCAGCCTTATCTCCAGCCTGAAGCATCATGTCTAAATTTACCTGGTAAATCCTTAAGAGTAGAAGAATTGTAGTTTTATTTCTGAGACGCATCTGTGCTTTTAAGCAGTGCATGGACCTTTGATAGATTTGCTGCACAAGAAAGACTTTTGCTCTGGAGAACAAAGTAAAAAGAGAAGAGGGTAGTTAGGGAATAGTTGTTTAGTTAGCCAGTTGGCATACATAGACCTGCAAGGTTCACTTGAATGACTTCTATTTGTTATTCTTAGCTGAGTTTTACTGATGCAGTGAAATGTACTGTTGTCACTTCTGACATCTATCAATATTTTCACTGTCTTCTATTGAAATACTGCTGAAAACAGCCAGAGAAGCAATTTTTAAGTCAATAACTACTGTTTTAACATCCATTCTAATAAGTATGGGAGGAGTGAGTAATTTCTAAACTACATAACTTCTTAAGGTGGCCACAGCACTGTTACAATCCCCTAGTTTGCTGAAATACCATAGGTTTTGAGGTAGGTCTAATAAAGCCTTTAATTCTTCTGGGATTTTTAGCTTAAAAAGCAAAACATGGAAAAGTTTAAGTGTAGTTTTGCCTTGTATTACCCAATATTTATTATTATAATTTATAATATTTTTCATGTGATAAGAATTAATAGTCTTAGAGAGCTGGGCTTAGGTGCCTTGGAGGTCTTGGTGTTGCACAGTGCAGCTGTTTCCATGTGCCCTTGCTTCCACTTCTTCCCTGACGTGTTGTCTTCTCCCAAGTAAAAGTAGATTGATCACATACAGAAACTTTCTGTGTATGCTTCTAATATGTGAGAAAGTCAGGTTTTGATATGGCACACAGTAACCAGTGCAAGAAATCATCCCCCAAAGGATTTGCCCAATGTTGAGCAGCTAAAAATGAAATTATGGGAAGAATGAGTGTTGTTCTTGCTTTCAAGCAGCAGTGGAACTATTCCTGCAACAATATAGTGAAATTATTCACACTGAAGTGCCCTAATATTTCCAATTTTAAAAAATTGTGTTGCTTTTGTTTACCCATTATTGATTCAAGGGAATAAAAAGAGAAGGTATCTTAACCCATTCATACAAATTCATACTTTCTGGTCAACCACAGGTTTGGATTTACTTTCCCTGGGAAGCTAGCTTACTGAAAGTCCTCTGCTTTTTATATTTTCCCAGTGATAAAACTGCATGCTTGTTTAGGTGTTTCGGAGATGAGACCAATCATCCAGAAGCATAGGTCTAAACTTTACCTTTTTTAATATGGATCTCTAAAGTTTAAAGATTTAATCTTATTTGCTAAAGGAATCTTGTTCTTGCATTTTGTTTCATTACCATGTGAATATAATATCAGTCTTGTTTTTTCTTTCCACACACTGGGACACAAGTCTGTAGTTTGAGCAGACCCAATTTATTCAGCAAAATATGCAAGATGGTAATTTAGCATGCCTTTTTGGTAAGGGAATAGCTCTTTCTTAGCTATTTATCTTGGCTACTGGCCTTGAAAAGTGTCAAGTGCAAATATTTTCTTATTAGGGTTGTTCTGAAAACCTGTGCAGTTTCAGGTGTTCCTTCTGGTTGAGTGGTCCTGCGAATCAAAAGGTGACCTATTGTTACTAAGGTCAAAGGGGCTCTTTCTAACTGGTGGTGTTGGAGCTGAAGCAAAAAAATGCTGGTAACATATATTGGGAGACTATTTCTGTGTGACTTCACCCAGCAAAAAGGAATCCATTTGGATAATTTGGAATTTTTAAATGGAGGCAGGCTTGGGTTAAGGGAGGAAAAAAATATATGTTGGTTTTTGTTATGTTTTTAAAGTATGTTAGAGGAAAAAGTTGAGCTGTGCATGTAGCCTGGTGAGTTTATTTCAGAGTGGTATGAAATTTCTTGGTGCTTGGTGGGGATTGGTTTGTAGATGTTAGCAATCACATCCTCCTTTTATATAAATCTGTCCTTTTCCTGAAATCCCAAGGGGATTTTAGTCACAGGGAAGATGCTTGAGTGCTGAATTCTGCCTGAAGTTCTGGAGCTTCTGGGCTGCAAGCGTTGGTAAAATTACTTGCCAATAAGTAATGACTATTTACTAAAGTCTTACTCTAGTATAGGTGAAGCCAGGACTCCAGCAACTTCACTAAGAGCACTGATTTCAAGCAAAAGTAATGGCTTTTGTACCGTGCCCTCAAATCTACCTGTTTGGCATCAGCCAACATAAAAACAACTTGGTAGAGCTGATGCATGTACACTGACCCACCCACCCTGTCTCTTGCCAGTGACAGTCACGTCCCTCCTGAGCCCAGCATTGCTGGCAGCTCCCCATCCCTGTTCCCCCTCCCACCACCCTCTCCCCCAGATAACTTTATCCTCATAACACAGATATGCAGCGCTCTGGTCTGGATTTCATTTCTTCTTCAGCTCCGTGCGATCTCGCGCACATTCCTAACGCGTTACCAGCAGCCCACGTCTCTGAACGCGCCGTATCGGCTTTCAGTGGCCAAAGCTCTGGGAGGAAACAGGCCGGGCCCTCCATGCGCAAACAGCTGGGCAGTTGTGGATGGAATTAATTGCTGATATACACTGGCTGTGTTTTTCTTCTTTTGTCATTTCCTTTGCAGCTGTGAAAGGCAAGGGTTTTTTTAGGCTTTGAAAACTGTGGAAACCTTCTCAGTGGTAGTGATGCAAAAGTACTGAGATGTTTGTTAGGATATATGTGCAAAATAAAACCTCTCCTGAGCTGTAACAACCAGTGCTGTTGAAGTTGGTGTGCAAATTCCCACTGCACCTTCCAAAAGTAATTTCTGACTCTGGATTTCCAGCTTGAAAAAAATCTGTTAGGGCAGAGTTGGCTTTCTGAAAGCAACAGTCAGTATTTTCTGAAAATAGGAGTTGTGTTGACAGTAATCTGTTCTGAAAATGGTCATCTCCCATCTAGAGTCTTGGAGCTATTATATCAAATGAACTGATGCTGCTTTAGCCAAATGTGAAACAGTTAAGTTGCTTAAAGTCATGTTCCAGGCCAGCAGCTATGGGAAATTTGTCACGGAGCTGGAAAATACACGTTATCAACAGGGCTATGTGTCTGCCTTCAGCCTTCACCCAGCACATAACAATGCAAAAACAAACCACCCATCACAAATCAAAAAACGCTGTCAAAAGTAGATTCTGAGCACTAATGGTGTCAGAAGCTGCAGCATTCCGGGTTTAGCTGTACAATCAGTGGAAAAATGTGTAGTATCTGTTGTTGAAGATAATATTTTGTTAGCTTCCACCCTGCAAATCCCATAGATATTTTTTTCCCCTGTTTATTAAGCAGTTCCATATGTAATTTTGTCTTATGTAATTGTTACTCCTCCCCTGCTAGCAGGTTTATGCTGTCCTGCAATTTATGCAGGAACATCTAGAAGCTCATTTGCCAAAATAACTACAACTATCCTTGGGATTTTACTGACACAGGAGTTTGCATGTTGTATATTTATAAATAGTCTGAGATGTAGAATGGATTTTTTTAGTTAAATAAATGCTAGAGAAATTTTTTGTTGTTTTAAGACCTGGTCCTAATAACTAAATAAATGAAGTTGTACAAATATGCTGAAATTGTCTCCTCCAGATCATGTTGTGCAATTACTTCTACCATGAGATGAGCATTTCAAAGGTCCCACCATATTTGTGGTGAAATACTGTGTGGAGGGAGGATGGGTTGAAAGACCAAGATATCTTTAAAAAAAAAAAAAGTTGCACAACTCTTGAAAGGAGCCAACTTTCAAGTCACAGCACCCATATCAGCCAAACTCTCACAGACCCTGCTGCAGCAGATCTGTGTGACTGTACTTGCAGCACATGCAAAGGCGTGTGTCCCAGTTTAGCCTTTCATGCAAGGGAATTCCGCTGCACACTCTTAGCCATGACAGATGCAAGTGGACACCAAACTAAGCCTGGTTCACGTGGCATGCAGGAAGTTCAGCTGGAGGAACTTGGTTGTAAATCTGAGCCAGAGTCAAGTATGCTTGAACTGTGGCTGTTACTCCAAAGACTTTAAAGGCTTCTAGTTTTTATAGCTGTGCAAAAGCTAATGATTACATAAGTCGTATGTTATACACATGTGCATGTGTATAGATATATATGTTCATATTTTATTTTAAATGTACGTGTATCAGAGGCAACCTATCCTGCTTATGTCTCACTAAGTAATTTTTTGGCAGGTAACAGAAGTTATGGAAACAATTAAAATTCTTGTGGAACATTGGATTGCTTATTTGTTTAGAAGTGGGTGGTGTTTGGTGGGGGGGGTGGAGGAAGGCAGATCCGTAGTTTAAAACCAAAGTGTAAAAGTGTTCTGGGGTGTGTTTTACCAGAAGGTCTTTTTGTTAACTTGTGTTTTGACAGAAAGGCCTGAATATCAGAATACTGTTCTGAGTCTGGTACTCTGCTGTATCTTACTAGTAAATATTTAAGAAGTTTTAGAGCTGCAGTTGTTTTTATGGCTAGTAACCAACTGTCTCCATTTCAAGGCACTAGACAATGTATGAGAACATCTTAAGTGCTCTGTAGTACAAGAAGTTGTTCAAGTTTAGAGACTGGTTGCTTGCTGCTCTGGTTTCATGTGATTTCCTAATTCACTTTATTGTAGTGTCTGACAGATTAAAAGGGGCAGAAAAAAAACAACCAGTTTTTAAGAATTGATATAGCAGCTGGGCAGTTGAATTTCATCCAACAGTTGGTCTGGAGTGTCTGCAGCTCCATTTCCCCATGGGTTACGTGACAGGTTGGTGGCATGATTTGCTTTGCAAACCTGTAAATGAGTTTGTGTTTGTCAATCTTGTAGCTGTGGTTTCTTCCTCCACCTTTTTCCCATGAATAAACTTGAAAAATATTTAGGTCAAGATTTCTCTGGACTCGCCACATATGATGATATCTTTCAACTATGGCCTTTGTGTATATGTACTTCTAAAACAATTGGTGCGGTGCCATGTGCTCCTTAGAGGGAGGAACACTGTTAGTAAAGATTAGTAATTCTATGAGAAGAGTCAACCACACTAAATGCTAATAATGTAGTTGGGAGGAGTCTGTGGCTTTGCTTCTGAACTCTGGTGGGTTTTGCTGGTGACTTGGAGTAGAGAAGTGTTTGGTTGATTATGGTGAAACATCAAAAAGATTTTAATCTTCCTGACAACTATATAACGTATTAAAAAGTTAAGAGTCTTAATCAACCCACCTGACTTGCTATGTGAAGTAATTACATGCAATTAATAAGTAGCTCAGATTGTTCTGCATGTGACTTACAAGCTTTATTTGACAAATGAAATGCATGACTTGGCAGTACTAAAGCTCGAGACATCGTTGCACAAACTTTGTGTAAGAGTGAGTTCATTCAATAAAAAATAAAAGAAGCGTTTAAAGAGCCTTTTATTCCTGTCATAAAGATGCTTTGTGCAGTTGCCTTTGTGTATTTGACAGAATGGTTGGGGATAGATGCTGCAGAAAGTTGTCTTGTGTTTTGATTGTTTTCTATTTCAGACTTGCATGATTTTTATCATCAGTGTCATGATGTGACTGGTGAGTTACCATTTGTTTGAATGGGGTTTTCCAGTGTAGCTAATATCTGTGTAAGCCATAAACCCATTATTCCATTTGCCTTAGTTGTTCTGCCTATTACAGGGTTGATGTGTTTTTGTGGAATATGTGACCTGATTTTTGCTTCCACTTAAGTCAGGAAGACCACCAGCCTCAGCAGGACTGGACTCAGTCATGAGCATATGTTGGCAGCTCAAGTTGAGTGCAACTACATTGGGCATAGTGCTGATCCTGCTGTGGTACAGTGCCATGATTTGCTGTACTGGCCTTGTGAAATAAAAGCAAATATGTTTGGGTTTGGTTTGTGGTTGGGTTTAGTTACTTTACAGCTGAGCACGCATAAGTAGGTAATCTTGATTTAATTTGGAAAATACATTTTAACACATCTCCAAAGTGTAGCACAGCACCAGTCACACAGTCAGAGCACTTGTTGCACTGTAGTTCCCTAATCTCAGTTTATTATTTCAAAGTAGTTCAGTTTATGTGAGTATGTGTACTAATGGACTCTTATCGTGTGTATAAGTAGCAGCAGACTAGATATTCTCCTGTATTAGTCATTGCAGGGAGAGAAAATGGACAAGTCTGTTGTCATTTAAAGCTGTAGCAGAACGAAGCAGCCTTCATTAACGTGTAATCTAAGCCATTCAATGCTATTGGAGCACATCAGTTAGATTCTTATGATAAACACTGACCAACTATTTTTAAATTGCCTATGAAATTCAATTTTATGGTGTTCAAAAAAGCAGGACACCCCCCCCCCAAAAAAAAAAAGGCAAACCCCCCAAGTATTTAAAAATATATATACTTAAACTTGGGAGAAAAACATGAAAATAAAGCTTCTGATATTTAGTAGGTTAATTATGCTTTCAATATGTAGAATTAAGGTTTTTCTTAATACAGTTTTGAGATATGCAGCATTAATCTCAAAGTTTTGGGAGGGCATGAAGAGCTTAGCCTAGGAGTCAGATACTCGGTTCTGGCACTACTATTTTTTTGGTTTTGTTTCTCTTCTGGCACTCTGCTCCATTTCCTCAGCTCACTGAGCACTGAAAGGGACATAAATTGACAGAACTAGATTTTTCTGAGTGGTGCAAGGGAAGCAGCCTGAAAGATAAACTTTAACCTATCATCCTGTCAACAAATTTGCATTGTTAGAGAACTAAGAATTTATATACTATGGAGTCAAGAATAGTATGCAGGAACGATGCATAAAGATAATTTCAAAGATGCACTTCATTTTTTACGTTTTTCAGCCTAAAAATAGGAGCTAAACATCCCACCACCTGACTTGCTTTTCCATAATTTTGCCATAAGGCAAGTTCTGAATATTTTTTGTTGTCCTAAAGCATGGAAAATCTTAACTGTGATAAAAGGTGAATAAATTAATGGGAAAATTATGAAAGAATTGGGCTTATCACTATAGTTTTTGGGCTGGCTAACTTAGCACAGTCTATATTGTCTTTAGCATGCAATAGTTCAGTTATGTAACCTTGGGAAATTCTCCCACTGAATGCACTCATCCTTTATTAAGGCTAATGGGAGTCATGTGTTTGTGTCAGTGGGAAAGCAGACCATACAAATCTTTCTGGTAGATTTGGTAGAAACAGAGCTCACGTTCATTATTGCTGTGTTCTGGGCAGTCTGGTATCTCATTAGCGGGATGTTAATGATGTTCAGTGTACTCCTTTATTGGACTTCTCGATCTTACCATTTCCTTTATTGTTGGATTAACATCTGCCTGTTGTGTCCTTTCTCCCACCCCAGTACTCAAGCGTTATTACCTGCAACTTGGTGGATGTGACACTGGGGGTGCTCCAGCCGGGCTGTCAGGCTGCTCAGCCCTGAGCTTGCACCCTGGCTCCCTTCTCCCTGGAAACTTACTGGGGCTCAGGAGCAATTGATCTGTTTTCTACCCTTCCCTACAATTTAAGGCAAGGAGCAGATGATAAACATTGATCAGTTAGGAGCCAAATTTTAGCTGTGTGACTGTCAGTGTAGTACTTTTATAGTGATGGCTGTGTGCTAAACATGGTTTTGCATGGATACATGGCCATGTGGGTGTTGATGGGCAAGAGCACACCACCGCTTTGCTGACAAACTGTCTGCTAACGAAGACCCACCTTCTCCCCACTGAGTCTGGCCCCCTGTGAAGCTGAGCCCCTGGCCAAAGTCCTGTGACAATGCACAGTGGGAATTCACTTCCTCTCAGGAAACTCCAGCTTTCGGTGTGTTATCTCACAGAGGCAACTGCAAGGGAACAATAGGCTATTAAAGCATTAGAACTACGCCAGCTATGCCTGACCCCTCTCAGAGCTAATTTGGTGACTGGTGCAAGGAGCCTAGGATGGTGGGAGGTCGGGGGTGGCCTTGAGGGAGCCTTGGAGGGCTTCCCCTCGGGGCTGCCTTCTGTGAAATGGACAGAAAAAAAACCCTTTAGAGATCAAGAATGTTGGCAAAGTAAAACTGTTGTTTGGTTGGTTTTGGTAGCATTTTTTTTTCCTGATACAAAATCTGTTGTCTTCTTGTTCTAAAGCTTTTAAGACAAAATTATTACATCACTGATTTTTATCACTGTGGCTGTGAGAGTGGCTGGAAATGGCTGAACTGCAGGCAAAGTGTCCAAGCACAAGCAAAAAGGCCTCTCCAGTCTTAAATGGAACAGGACAGGCAGGCTTTTGCCTCCCATGCAGAGTCTACTGACCTGATTTTATCCTATATGCAGCCTTTGGAGCCGTTGTCCTGAAATTGTGCGTATCTGGGAGAGCTTAGACAAACTATGCCATTGATAGCTCAAATGCAAGTCAAATTTGCTGCACTAGGAATTTGTTGTTTCAGAGAAACAAAGGTATAGGGAAATACCTTAATCTACAAACAAGGCATGCGCCAGCACTTTAGAAACTGAAGTTACTTAATGAATCTTTTCACTACTGGTAGAACATTTAAGGCTGCAGAGTAAATGTGCATTTTGAGGAAAGTCAGATGGGGACACAACATTCAGATGTTTGATAGTAGCTCCTCCTTTGTGAAATGGGAGCAAGTTTTTTTAGTCCCTCAGCTCTCACTCACATGCCCATAACTACCAAAAAAGAAAACGGCCCTCCTGATGATGTTTCAGACTGTCTGGGGTAGAGTTTTCCTTGCCTCTTGCTGGAGGAGGAGCCCATCCAGGATGTGACTTATTTATAGAAAGATGATAAACAACAAGGTGGTGAAACTCGTGTTCACTTCTGGACTGGTGCACCCATCACATCCTGGGAACTTGAAATTTTTTTTGTGTGTTTTCTCAAAATATGCAATAATGAAGAATTGCAGCATTCCCTTTCTGGGTAGCTGTCTACTCATTATGTAAATGTATTCCCCAGTGCCCTGACTGGAAGTCTGCTGGAAGCCTCCCAGTCAGTGCCCTTGTTCTGCAGCCCTTGGGTTGCATCCAAGGGTCCACTACCAGAGACTTTGATTAGATGGGGCAAAATGAGCTCTCCATGCAGGAAGAAATATTTAAAAGTTAGTATATGCATCTTTTTTTTTTTTTAACAGTTGAGGAAAAACAAGTGATGGCAGCAGCTGTGCCATGTGAGCGAGTGTGTCATGAGCCTGCTGGGCAAGGCATAGTGAAGGGCATTATTCTGCTGGGAGGTTGGCACTGGCCATGGCCCTCCAGAGTTGCCACAAAGGATTTTCTGTTCAACATCTAATGCAACAAGCACATTCATATGTTTGCAGAGGGTTTCCATGGATACCATGTAAACTGTGATGCTAGCAGACAGAGGCAAAGGTTATACTATTGGAGAGACCCTTTTATAGTCTCTTCAAATGTTTTGGAGCTGTTATATTTCTTAACTGATATTCTGAGCCTATTTAACAGCTTGTTCAGATTTTTAGTTTGGCTTGGGCTTTTTTTATCATGGTAATACTGAGGAGGTCAGATGAGCTGCAAGAATAATAAAAAAATGTGGTTTCCTTTATATTTTATTTCTTTTTTACATAGAATTATTTGAATGTTCTTAATTTTTTTTAATTCTAAAAAAAATTTTTTAGTCAAACAATGCAATTGGAAATGAAAGAACAGTGGGGGGGTGGGGGGGGGGGGAATTAAAGATATTCTACTCCCACTAGTACAATTCCAAATTCTGCAGAGTGCTTTTACTGCTCAGGTGGAACTGACTCAGGTTGTTTGCTAGAACGAGGGGAATTTTGAGCACTTGTCTCCTCTCAGAAGTATGAACCTATGCTATTTATAGATACCCATGTAAACATTGGCTAGCCTTTAGTATGCTTTGACAGTTCATGCTGTCCTTAAATTTAAACTAAAGAATTAAATGTCCATACATATCTATTGGTTTGTTTGCTCATGTTTCAAGAAGTACTGCCACCAAGGGCACAAATACTACTTACTAAAAAAAAGCATCAGCTCTTCTATACGATTACGCAAGTTCCCCTTTGGCTGTCCATGTTTGCAAGATTGTGCTTGTTTGTGGGTTTAGATTAATTATCATAGGAGGTTTTTTACCTGATTTAACTCCTCAGTTTGTCTGGGCTCATGCTGCTTGTCAACAAAAGGTCTGAGTACCTGCTGCTCTATGAAAATGAGATCTTACCTGATCACCCAGTAATCTCTCACATTCACTCCTACCACTTGACTTCGGCTTAAAGTAATGAATATGTTCAAAACTTGGTACAAATGTAAAAAAAAAAAACAAACAAAACTCCTGTGCATTAAAAAAGTTGATATCTAGTTAGAAGGATGTAGGATTTTGATGCTGAGACTGAGCACAGGTACAAGTTGCTCATTCCATCTGATCGCAGGGAAATAAAGTCCAGTATAAGTGTACATAATTAACTGAACTTGTGATCAAGTTTGCAGAACCAAGAGACAAACTTAAATTTCCAATTTTGAAGTAATTTATGCTTTACTGCAAAAAAATACAAAAATCTCTTAGGTATATAAGATGTTTCTATCTAAGATAAATAACTCAGAGCATTAATAGCATTTACAAAAAACGTAGTTTTGAAAGCATTCACAGTTCTGCTGTCACTAATACATGAAGCAACAGTTAGTAGTGACTCTTCCTGTCTGTTCCATACAAGGATGAAACAAAGAGCTGATTTGGAGTACTTACTGGTTTGGACAATAGTTTGTAATACCAAAAAAAAGGCAAAATGCACTGTTAGCTCAGGATAGCTGTTGACTGACTTTGCAGCAGCTAGGCATGCCCATAACCTGCTGCATCATTCCAGGAAGGGATGGATTTGTTAATTTATTTATCTTTATCTACTTCATGTTTTGTTATTTAGATATCAAATGTACAGCTACCAAAAGCTTTGTATCTAGTGTTTCATTAATCTGATAATTAGTAATGACTTAAGAAAAAAAACCTAGCTGGAAGAGCTTCATCCATTTTAGTCTTCTAGAGACTAATCTTATAGTCCAATATCACTTGATTACAAACAGTACTTTGAGTATAACATGAAAACGAACATAAGATAGACATAAGGAAAATGTCTTCAGGTTTCAAATAGCGTAACTGTGTAATTGTACTCTGAGGGACAGGGATCGTGCACCAGGTAGGGATGTTTCTCATTATGAATTCCAGCTTTCTGAATTTGAAGCCAAAAGTCTCAAGAAGTCTGTTCATATAGCACAAAACTCTATATGCTTTTCATCACTCTTTCTTTACTGTTTTGTAGTATTAACTCTAAGTTTTGATAATTTATTGCAGAGTGAGAAAATAACGCTGATGAGACAGGCAGAAATCAAAATCCTATCACAGCTTGCCAGGGAATTGAAAGAAAACAGAAACCCCACAACTACTCAGAAATGGCATCTTAAAGGCTTGTTACAATACATACTGGAAGCATCAGTCAATAATTAAGATTGAAAAGAATAGAAATCCAGCTACCTCCCTGCACAAAATAATACAGTAAGTTAGCAAATTTAAACAGCACATCTTAAAACCAGCTAACCACATAAAATCTAAATACTGTCCCACTCTAACAGCATTGTCCCCTCCTACTATTAGGAAATGAGTTCCAAGAGAGATGTGGTTCATCCATGTCCCACTGTGGCTAATGCAGAGCTCTGTCTGCCTTGGGCTGGTGTTGTCCTGCACAGCATTCCAGCATGTCTGTAGAAGTTGTCATGAATGAGTCCTTGGCAGGCATCTAATCACCTATTATGCATCGCTTGATTAATCAACTCTTCTGGTAATTTTGGGCATGTTCTTACATTAGTACAGATATCTTTAATTCCTTGAACAACATTAGGTTTTTACAGATGCTTAAAAAAAATCAAAACAAAAAACCAAAACCCAAGATAATTGAAAGCCACAGAGAAGATGTGATTTACTTTCATTCTTCAAGCAGATGTAATTTGCATAGCCTCAGACATTTTATTGTCTTCAGTAATTTTTTTCTAGTACAAGCTGAAGTACCATGCTTACCTAGGGTAATTTCCGTAAGTTAATTTTTACAGCAATTCTTAATTGATTTTTAAATTGGTTGGTTTTGATTCATAACAATATAAATTTGGCCCCACGTTTCTCTGAACCCTGGCCCATGGGTAACGTGTCTGATACTTGCATTCAGCATAAACATAAGTTTAATTGTAAACAGGCATATACCTTTTTCAGGCCAGGTTTACAAATGAGCTTTGGAAATTCAAATAAACTTCAATATTTTATGAATTTTTGTCATAACACATTATATTGAAATAGCTTTATCTAGGACATGATCCATTTAATCTATTTATTGGCTTCAGAATATTCTTGAAATGACCAATGAAATATGTCAAAATTGGAAGAGTTGTCTGGGGAAGGATGGTCTTTCATGCTGCCCGAGTGACTGCATGTGTCCTCAAGATTATAACTGAGGTCTTCCCAAATGGACTACTTAGTTGCTGGTGCTGCAATTCATTCAAGTGGCTGGTTTGTTGCTCCTCTAAGAGAAACACAAAAACACTTCTTCACTTGCATGACAGTTCTTTAGTAGAAAGCAAGTGTCTTCTGAAGCTGTCTGTGGTAGATGGTGTTTGTGTCACCCTGGCTGCTAGGAACTTCTGTCCCTGGTACACTGGACCAGACACTGGACCAGTTGCTGCTTAGGCATAAAATTTACTCGCACATCATGCAATTGCGCAGGACAAAAGAGAGGACAGTTTAAATCTGAGAAGTGTTCGATGCCAGGCTGGTTTTCCATTCTAGAAATGACCATCACAAACGTTTGTAAGTCCCCAGGGTTTTGTGTAACCCATCAGTTTGACTGTCCATGCTCTGTGATGCTGGAGTGGTTTGTTGTCAAGTGTCTTATTTTATCCAGACTTCTGGTGCTTATGAGTGATGGAGAAGGAGAATTATGGAATAAAAGTAAATAATCATTTATTTGCATTGGAAAATAATAGTAACTTAATTGTGAAATAGCTATATGTTCTGCTTTTGACTTTTAAAAAGCTGCTTTTTCTACTGTGCTTTATGCTGATTCACCCTACCCCTCACTGCATGTCCTACCAAAGCTGTTTTAAGTCCTTAACACTTAGAATAGTAGAATGTTTTGGGCTAGAAGAGACCTCTAGAGGTCATCTGGTCCAACCCCCCCCCCCCTCCCCCCCAAATAGGGACATCTCTACCCAGGGCACATTGCTCAGAGCCCATCAAGCCTGACCTTGAATGACTCCAGGGATCGGGCCTCTACCACCTTTCTGGGCAGCACATTCCAGTGATCTATCACCCTCATATTAAAGGACTTTTTTCTAATATCCAGTCTAAACCTATTCTTTCCTAACTTAAAACTATTGCTCTTGGTCCTGTCATTACAAACCCTTATGAATAGACCTTCTGCCTTTATGTAGGCTCCCTTCAGGTACTGAAAGGTCACTATAAAGGTCCCCCCGGAGACTTCTCTTCTCCAGGCTGAACAGCCCCATCTCCCTCAGCCTGTCTTCATATGAGAGATGCTCCATTCCCCTGATCATCATGCTGGCCCTTCTCTGGACACTCTCCAATATGTCTACATCCTTCTTGCGCTGGGGGCTCCAGAACTGGATGCAGTACTCCAGGTGAGGTCTCAGCAGGGCAAAGTAGGGGGCAGAATCACCTTATGATCTGCTGGCCACAATTCTTTTGATTCATCTTTCTTCATTATAGAAGATCCCTAGGTTGGTCGGGCAGGACTTCCCCTAGTAAATCCATCCTGACTACCTAGGATTACATCCCTGTCCTCCATGGGCCTTTTTCAGGGACATGCTGGCTACTCCTCTGGTCACATCTGCTTCTCGCTCTGTGCTGTGGTTAACTCCAAAATGACCCTTTGACTTCAGATGGGCTTGCTTGAAATTCAGTGCCAGTCAGTAGCAATGTGCCTGCTGTCTAACCAGGCTCAGGCTTGGCTGGTATCATTTGTCTCACACTTTCATTAATCCATAAAATTACTATTTTTAAATTACAAATAAAGCCCTTAAGACAACTCTAACATTCCCACTATGCCTGCTTTTTATATGTGAAATCAATATATGCAATTGTATTTTGTCTAAAACATCCGTAGCTTTTTACTATAACTGTCATCAGTCATTGTTTTTGAAATGCTGGGTTTTTTCTGCTTAATGTGTGGAATGTCTGTACGGGTCAGTAAAGTGTTATGGTACCTTTTTTTGAAAAGCTAGGGAACTTATTTTTGACATGGTTGAACTGATGTTGGTATTTTAATATGACTTGTCTTATTACTCCTTATTTCAAATTTATAGTAGCATGATTGACAGATCCTAAGATGAACTGGAGGGAATTGTGCAGGGTGTGGTGTATAATATAAATAAAGACACAAGTTGTCCTGAAGGCTTTATGATCGAAGGCCTGGCACAATTTCATCTCTTCAAGTCTCCAGTTACAAATGTCCCCACTGAGATTAGCCATTGGCCAGGCTTTCCATTCCCTTCTTACGAGTTACAGAGGGTGTTAAGCTGAGATTCTCTATGGTTATTGAATGGCAGTGGTCTTAATTGGGGTCTCTGCTGAGCTGCTGGTGGTGGAAAAGGTCAGGATTTGATGTGAAGAGGAGGAACCCCAGGGGTTTGGGCTATAATAAGGTTTGGCGGTGTGCTGCCATACATGAGATTGGTCGTTCGTGTGAACATTTGTAAAATTCAGCAGTTGTTGTGTCGATCATCTGGGTTGCCCACTATCGAAGCATCTGACCCTGAAGCAAAACCCAGGAGGCAGCTGTTTTGGCCATGACATTTCTCAGGATAACCACACTGCTATAAATCAGGAAGGCTTTTGATGTGCCCTGGGATCAATAAGAGTTTTCCCTGCTATCTGATGTCATGCATTGTACTGGTGACAGAGGAGGGCTCTTGCAGATTGTCAGGAGTAGCCCTTCCTACTCCCAACGGTGCTTTCCAGGTTGGTCTAAATCAATGGGATTTTTAAAAACCTGTTTACATAACAAACTTGGTGGTTCTACTCCATAACTCCGTGTAGATCTGCATAAAGAGGGAAATTGTTTTCCTCCTGCATCTACGCAGTTCAGAGGCAGCCCTAGAAAAAAGTCACCAGAGGAAGTTGGAGGCTTTGCATCACAAGAGAGGGAGAAGAAGAGTGTTGCAAAATGTGAAAGGTTTTGACTGCAATCAGCTTTTCTAGTTACATGTCTTTTTTCTTCACGGTTAATTTTGTAGTTTGTATTGTGGAGGAACCTAGGTTTCATCCTTTTCAAAGGATTTTGAGTGAATTTTTCAGCCATAGCTTGTTGGCGTGTGGGGGTTGTGTTTTTGTACTTATCCATATTAAGCTGTGAAAGTCCTAGCAGAACGTAATCTTTTAATTTAGTTCTCTGTCTACTGACTTGTGAAATAGTTTTAGGTAACTTAGCTACAAGTGATTATGTAGATAAGCAGAGCGAAGTCTTCTAAGAAAAAAAAGTGTCTTGAAGTTGTAATATATTGAAAAATGCTGCCTTAATTTTTCAGATACCTCAAACTGGATTAATTCAAAATTTCATTTTGTTCTCATTTATCACTTATCTACTCTGTCCCTTTGCAGCACGAATATAGAGAGGTAAAGATAACTAACAGTTGAAGCTGCTTTGGTGCTGCAGCATTTGCATTTCATCAGAATCCTGAAAAGCAGTTATTCCTACTGAATACTGATGTTTGTCATATTATAGAACCAGAAACGAAGACATAAAGCTGAAATACACATTTGGGGTTAAAGCTCCCTGATGTTATTTTGAGGGGTTCCCTGATTTAAATAAGGTCAAATAGAATCTGATTTTTGTTTTGCAAGTATAGTTAACTTGTCTCCCTTATTGACATTAACTCCACAGGGTGTCAGTGTTGGGAATGGGTAAATATGGGGCATTAATTCCCAGTAAGTGCTGAGATCACCAATGCATTCTTTGAAATACGTAAATATTTGATAAATATTTATTGCTTTTGTTCCAGGCATCTGACCAGGTTTGACATGGGTGGGTTTATGGACTCATCTGTAAAAGAGGGGTGACAGTACAGGGTCAGCAAGAGCAGAAATGCACTGCTGGTCCAGGAGAGCTCGTCAGGGCTGTGCTTGACCCACGAGCCACCTCTCTGACATGAACTGCACTGCTGAGAGCTGCTCAGGAGCTGCCTGGACCTTTCTGCAGTCCCACAGCCTGTTGACATGCTGGAGTTACACACACGTTCACAGGTTTTCATCAGCTAGAACTACTGGTTAGAGATGATCGTAATAGGCATTATCTTAATGTGCCTTTAAAAGTGATTAAACTTACAGAATAAAGTATGCATCCATAATGTCTAAGCTTTGAGGCGGCATTAGGAAAGAACCAGTGCTTTTACCTTCACTTATTTGCCAAAAGAAAGCACTTCCAAGAGGGGATGTGATTGAATTTCTGCAGGTCGAGCACTCCTGCTGCCTGTGAGCTGGTCGAGGGTGGTCACAAGTGAATGCTACTCCCAGAGCAGTGGCACTGCTGCCCTTGCTGTGCTGGCTGGCTCCTCTGCCAGAGGTCTTCTGCACTGACATCCATCTCCTTTGCAGAAGTCTGAAATGTTATATAGGAATACAGCTCCAGAAAGCTTGCAACTTGAAAATTTGCAGCTATTTGTGCTGCTCTGTTCCTTATTAAATCCTTACTGACTCCTTATTAAATGAGCAGAAAAATGTTCAAGAAAGGGAAGTAACTTCCTTTCCACTGTTGTCATTCGGAGCATTTTTACTTTGTGTGAGAGCAGCTTTTTGCACATGCCAGAGGGAGAGGTTTTTCTTTTTCATGGCAGCTCCTGTAACCTCCTTAGCTTTCTCTGACAGTGAGGATGCTCTTCCCAGACAGCAGGCTGGCCTTTGGATAGAAGCAGGTTATTTAAGCTTGGTGTTCAGATACTTTTGAGTTACCTTATATCCTGTGTGTGGAATAGTAGTTTAATGCTGCTATAGAAAACAAGCTTAAACCAAGAGAAGTTTACATGCTCCTCATAGAACTCATTTTTACTGTACTTTTTTATGATCTTCAGTGCAATAATGAAAATAAAACAGGAAGAGTGTCTTTGAGATAGGATTGACATGCTTTTCAAGTCGAGTGAGTACAGAAACTATTTACCATTTAACAAGAAATTTGATTTATTAGCTATTCTTAAATTAAGTGAAAACACCAGAAGGTGTTTTTTTTAAAAATGCCTTAAAACTAGTCCTTGTCCATGGACTCCACACCATTTCATAGGACCAGTCCCTCCGTACTTAAGTAGAGGTGACAACTCTCAGCACTCCAAAGTGCAGCTTCATGTTCTTTCAAAAGATACGCATACACATATGCAGGTAAATAAAACTTACATGTGCAAAATAGAACTCAGCTTTAAAACTGGTTTTGGTAAATTGCAGTGAATCAGGTACTTATTAAAAATAACAAATAAATAACAGGAGGAAACACAACTACCCAAGAGAAAGTTTCATTTAAAGGAACAAGTTTAGGGAAAGGGAAAAAAACAAAGCAGTGTGGTATCTGTGTGTGACTGACCTCCCTCTCTTAAAGTGAGGTTTTAGTGACACAGTCTAGGATTTATAGTGAATAATCAACATGTGACATAAATCCCCCCTTACCACTCTTGACATTTCAGCACTTTCTTGTGTTTCTCATGGTGCAGCTGCCCCCTTCCTGGTGCAATGCAGGAAAACCTGTGTGCATCCTTTCACCAACAAACTATGTTCCTCTTCTGTTACTTCTCTGTAACCAGTTCCCCTGTGTGACTGGGTTTATTCCACCTTGAATGCTCTGTGTAAAAACCAGTATAATCTCAAAATATTGTCTGTAGAACATTAACAAGTGGCTAGTAAAACACAAAAACATCACTTTATGGAGTGAAGCAAGGAAGCCCCTTGCTGGTTCAATGCTGGGCAAGATGGAACTTGAATCTGAACTCTAGAGGTTGTCCTTGTGAGACAGGATTTGTCTTTTATCACACTCTCACCCAGAAAAGGATAACTGGATAATTCTCTCCTCAAGGGTCCTTGCCATGACTAATAACTGTCACTCAGCAGTGAAGGGAATACCAGAATGTGAATGATTGAAGTAGTTCAGGTCTACAGTGTTAAGCATACAAATTCATTTGTGGGACGTAACTCATGCAAATAGCATTTATGGCCATGTGTTGGAGCATATTGGCTACATCAAGCCATCATCTTAAACTTGTGTGGTTTTTTCCCCCACTGCGTGTGCTGCAGTGTTGGCAGGCTGGCCTGCAAGTGTGGCTGGGTGTGTTATAAGGAGCCCTCCTTAATAGAGAAAAAATGTCACATCTTCAGTTAAAGGTGAATGTATAGCACTCGTATTCTGGCTGGCTGTCAGCAACCCACTATATAATACCACCTTTTGATTGTAAAGAGTAGCTGGCTCAGTTCCAGTTTATACTGACTGAGTTGCATAGCTTGAATATTTATGGCAACTTTAATATTGTACCATAGAACTGGACAAAAGTAATGCTTTAGATTTAGCACAGACACAAAACCAAGATTTAAATACACTCAAGTTCTCATTTCTTAGGAAAAACATGTACTGCAGCCATGTAGATTTTTAATGTGGTGTATGAAAGGAGGGGATTATTTTATTAACTTACTCTGCTTAAAAGCATAAGGACTTAATTTAAATATGCAACTCTGTATTAGGGTATTTGATTTGTAACCAGTTTGGGCTATAGTATGGCAAATTTTTTATGGGTACATTACTATTGGAAGAAGCAATGTTAGACACTCCTGTATCATTCCTCTCTTTGCTTCAGAACAAATATTTGTGTAAATATGCAGTTAACCCTAAACCAAACAAAAAACTGAGCTGAAGAGTAGTTTCTCCTACCTGTTCCACCATCTCATCTTACAAACACCTGCTGGTTACAAACACATGCATCTGAAGAGGTGATACAGGGAGAGAGATTGAATAGCTGGGAAGGGTGGGAGAAGCTGTGACTTCTTTTAATGCAAATACTATCTTGTGTCGGTTTAAGGGTATAGTTTCACTTACGTGCTACTGTACAGAATCACTGTCTATTAGTAAAATCAGTTAATATAATTTTGAAAAAATGCTACTTATCTAGTGTAGCAGAAGTATTTTCAGTTCTACACATTGCTTTTAGAAAATGTTAACTTGTGAACATATGTCTTGCTTATCTCTACCAGTGTGTGACTGATAAATAAAACCTGAGCCTGTTGTAACATTTAAAAAAGAAAAGAGAAAAAAAAAAATTTCCAAGACATCGGATATTTATTTGCATTTGATGTCCTGATCAAGAGAATTTAATAAATAAAATTTTAAGGTGTTTAATCAAATATTTTTTCTTGAGAACAGATGCAATTACTCAATTATATGTCATTATTAAAATTTATAGGAGGGAGGATAAACAGCTTGCTTTCTAGTGCCAGAGGGTAGCTATGGTGACCCTTATCTCAGACCATATTTTCCTGTCCCTCTTAACCATTCCCTCGTATTCCTGAAGTGTATTTCTTTGTACCAGATTACTTATGTAGCTGATAGCAGTGGCTAAAGCCAAGGCTTTGATTCAGACTGGAACCTGCCTGTTTCACAGGGAGACTGGAACTGAGATCAAGAGACACCCGGTTTGCTTCCAACAAGTCTCCTGGCAGACAAGGGGGGGGGGGGCGGAAGCAGACTGTTCCTTAAAAACAAGCAGGCGCGAAATAGCAAGAGCAAAATAACACAATGTGCTCCTTAAAAAAGAACTGCTCAGATGCAGTGTAGTGTAGCTCAAGTGCTTGGACCTGAAATCCATCGTACTGGTTAATGATGCGGTGCACACCCTGCTGGTTTGCAGTGTTGGGAACTCTCAGAACAGATGGATTGTACTGCATAGAGAAAATGGGGGTGTCTGAAACCAGCCATAAAAAATCCGCATAAAAGGTAGGTTAGGGATTCGTTGCTAGGTAATCTGATGACTTGATCGTTTTTCTGCTGCTCTGTCTTCATCTTATGGTGGAACTTGTTTTTATATGCATTCTGTACGTTATGGAAGATCTAAGTCAGTGCTTTCTGGGGTGTTCTTTAGCAAGATAAATTTCCCTTGCATTTAGTCTCTTGCCCTTTTTATTTTTTTTCCTTTAGTACTTCTCATTTCCCTGACCTCATTATTATTTTTGAGCTTCTTTTGTGATTTGATGTCGAAAACAGTTACTCCAACAAAAGCTGCGCTGTACGTTACTTCGACTTTACAAAGTATCAGATTGGGATGCTCAAGAGCTAATGTTGCAGCTCCAAATAAACAGTTCCACTTTCCTGGAATTAACTGGAAGCTTTAGTTAAATCAAAATTATTGAGAGATATGCAGCCTCCTGACAGAGGTGGAGTGTTCTACTTTCTCTCTGTAGCCCAGTTACAGGTAGAAAATACAGAACAGAATATGGAGGCCAAACCCATGAGCTACATAAGGCATCAAAGCACAGGAGGACATGACTTGTTTTCTTTTGTAGCAATATCACAGTTCAGCTTGAGCCAGGGGGAGGTAACTAGACAAGGGGAAGCAGAGTTCAAGTTACCCTGTAGCAAGAGCTTTTGAGTCTCTTTTTCACAGGTTCCTAGAAGTATTTTCAGGAAAGGTGGGGGTTCTGTATAAGAAGAATTTGTGTATGCTGACTTGTTGCTCTTAGTTTCTTTTGCCTCCCAATGGAGCAGTTGAACTATAAGGTATGAAAACTTCTCTATAGTTTGCTATCATGCCAAAAATGAGATTCAAGTACGTGTTAGGCTAGAATTGGGGCTAAAATGTGTCTCAGCTGAGCAAGAGTGATGGCTCTCACCAGGGCAAAATCACATTCTAGTTTAGGTTTGATTTCTCTGGGTATGTTTGTCCTTTCTGACCAGTCTAGATATAGTGCCCTGTTGCTATAGGGGCGTACAGTCTCTCATTTCCACCTGCACCTCAGTCCGTGGAACCACTTATGCAGTATAGCATGCTTGAGAAACATTATCTAGTACCACTCAGGAGGATGATAGCTCACTTTCTGTAATTCACGAACATCATTGGAAGGGGTGGAACCCAAAAGTAGTCCTGGAGCAAAGCTGATGTTTCTTCTAGGCAAAAGACACTCGCCAAAAGAGGAGAGGAAAGAATCACAATTCATAGACATTTTTGAGATTTGGATTTTCTGTAGGTACTTAGTTCTATGTTGTTGCTAGTCCTGTGCTGAGAAGGAGGTACAGATTTTTAGATCCTAAAAACCTGATTACATTTCTAACAAATGTCCTCATTAAAAAAAAAAAAAGGTGCAAGATGCAAATAAATAATACAAGAATGGTTGATCTGTTTGAAATTCTTCCAGATGAACAGTAGGGGTTATATGAGAGTCAGCCTGGGCCCAACAGAGCAAGCATTGAACCAGACCTAATAAGAACAACTGGACCCAACAGCCATATTATATTCAGTAAGGGAGGGGGGTTTTTTTTGTAGTACAAGGACTTTAATGTTGTAGTCTTAATGGTTAGAGGTAACGAACCCATCTGAAAGAAAAGAGGGGAAAAAAAAAAGTCCAAAGCAATTAGAAAAATCTCTTGTGGATTTTTGGTATAGCCAGCTACATTTGGTTTTTTACAGATGAATGGGCTTTTCTGTCACTGTAAGAATGAATTGTAAAGTAACAGACTTGAACTAATTATGTCCTGTAAACCTATAATAATAAAAGTTTTTTGAAGTTCAGACATGCGTGTAGTTGGTCCATCCAAGTGGATGAGCAGCTGAGCCAAGTTTGCCACTTGAGGTTAACGGGATTCAGGAGCATTTTAGGAAAAACAGTTGGATAAGGCACATTCCTGGGAAGGAGTAACTGAAGAACAGCAGTTGCAGCTGGTGGCCAATTCAAGTAAGGTTCTTGCCATCTGCATTTCCAGACTGCTTTCAGTTACCAGCAGGTGCTGGATGGTGTCTGCTCTGACTCAGGTTGAGGTATTTACCCTGACACAGGTGGAGAATAGTGTAGGTTGAGAGGTCTGATCTCAAGCTCTTCATACCTTGTGGCATATGGAGGGTGAGCTCAGGGTCTTGTGTTCTCATGATGTATTTTTCTTAAACCTTGACATTTTTGGGGGGCAGGGGATGAGGGGAAGGGAAGACATAATACCTGGTTACACTTATAAGGGTACTTCTTTAAATGCAAACACAGGGAAGCTGAGCTGTGGTCATATCCCTGGATGCTGTCTTGAGGTTTATCATTCTGCTTCAGTGATCCTAACCATATAAGACAATAGTTCATTCGTTCTTTAGAAAGACTTAAGTTCCTTTTATACTTCTAGGTTTTTGGTTTGTTTGGGTTTTTTTCTCCCCATACCCTCACTTTCCTGAAGACAAGCGCCGGGTCTTCTCCCCAGCATCACGCAACTTATCACACATAGCAGGCTTCCTGGTAGTCAGCCAGCAAATGCTGAATGAAATCATACTGCACCCGAGCAACAAATGCAAAACTCACCAGTTTCCTTCCACAGCCTCTGTAACAAAGCCATCAGAGTTCACAGAGCTTGGTCTGTTCATCCAGCATGCCAGGTACCTCGTGGAAGCGCTGTGCATGTGGCTGGATAATGTTGCATCCCAGATCATGTTTTCTCCCTAAAACAAAACTAAACCGCCTGCAATTATACCCTGTAGTGATTTCATTTTCAGAAGGGTGTAGTTGCTGGGATTTTTTTTCAATCTCAACTGTTGTCAGAATCTGTAATACTTAAGAAAATCATACATTTGATTTTTCCTGTACCTTACCTGCTAATACTTTCCCAGCTCCCTAGGTGGTATCTGTCTTGTCTTCTGGCTGGGATTTCATACTTGGTAGCAGGGCTGCACTGCCTCAGGATTTCATCCTTGTGCTGTCACTTGCAGTGTGCCAGCAAAGCTGTTTGGGTGTTAGTGTGGGAAACTGGCTGAAAACCAATTTGCATCCTCCTGCCAGCCTGGTTTGTGGTGTGGCTGCAGAGCAGAGGGTGCAGCGCAAGGACTGAAAGGGATTGTCACAGGCAGGAGGAGGGCTTGGGCTGCTGACGCTGGTTTTAACAGGGCTTCTGAGATGTTTCCTCTCAAATATATGTGAGGTTATAGTTGGAGGAGTTCAGATGCTTCCCATTGGTACACCACTCACAGAATGCCCCAACCAGTAGTTGCAGCGACCCAAACAAGAAATGGGTGAACTGTGCTGTGGAGCAAGAACACTTGAAACTGCTGATACCATAATGTCACACCGTGCTGTTTAATACTGCTCGCCAACTCTCATTCCTTCATGTTTGGCTTTTTTTTTCCTCCGAAGATGTGAATTATTTACCTACTAACTAAATTTGCATGCAAATATTTTTATATTAAATATATTATTGAATGTAGATATTTGCATGTTAAAGTGTATTTTCATAATACACTATCTCTTCCTACAAATCTTCCTCCTCTTTGTTCCTCAAACCTGAGAAAACATCCCTCTTCAGTACCTGTTTGAGGAATGGTGTTTCTGAGTGTGCTTCTGAGTCGGATTCTTTGTATGAAAATTCAGGTGTCTGCTTTTTTGGTTTTGATCTAGTTCTGTTTGTGTTTACAAGTGCTTATCAGGTTTTTTAATGAGGTTTTAAGCCTAGCTTTCTACCAAGACATGAAAGGGTTGGAGGTTTTTTTGTTCTTGTTATTTAGTTGGTTGGGGTTGTTTTTGTTGTTTGATTATTGGGTTTTTTCCTAATATAATGAGCTTCAGTGAGAATCTTTGCATACAATTGCACACAAGAGGAGAAAAGCTAAAACTCTGCTCTTAGCCGTGGTTGTTGCCTCAGTCTTGTGTGACTCAACATACAACCTTTTCTGCAGCTTCCTCGGTGTCTCTGCGTGTCTTCTGGAAATACAGGCATCAGTTGGTGCTCTGTGGAGATCCCCTGGCACCTCGTCTTTAAGCTGGGGTTATGAGATGCTTCGGAAATGCCATAATTGAGGAATGTCTGTGTTCAAGTGGGGAGATGACCTCTGGGCAGATGTTAAACCGAGGCCCTGTCTTCTGGGTGTGTTTGCTTGAACATGTCAGGAAGGAGAGCTATAGAAAAACCTTTGGAGATGGTGATGTGTACAATACAAAATGATGCAGGAAAGTTTGTTGTAAAATGTTTTATGGTCATTTTGAGTCCTAATTTCTACTTGTATGCTGTTGGGTTTTTATTAGAACTTGATTAGATGGTTATAGACTATCAGAGAACTCAGTAATGGTTTTTAAACACTGTTCTAGGATTTTTTTATTATTTTTTTTTAGTTTTCAGAGTATGACCATTATTCACTTGTTCTTCTTTGCTTTTAGAGGTTGTTCTGCAGCAGTGAGAGAATGTTATTTGTGTCCAGACTTGGGAGCTATATTCAATGCCCTTCTTTAAATGGTTAGTCATACTTCCCTCTTCTTCTATTTGTTTCAGGTGAAGCCTACCAGCAGTGGTGAAGCATGAGTGCTGATGCCAGTCAGGTGGTGATCACTACTCCCCCCCCAGCCACAATGCCTCACAAAGAGCGGTACTTTGATCGCATCAATGAGAATGACCCAGAGTATATTCGGGAGAGAAACATGTCTCCTGACCTGAGACAGGACTTCAATATGATGGAGCAAAGGAAGAGGGTCACTCAGATACTGCAGAGCCCTGTGAGTGGGGTTAAGGGGGGATGGTAATGAAAGAGTGCTGTTTTCTGAGATTCCTGATTAATGTTTTGTCACTTAAAAAAAAAAATCTGCATCACAGCTAGCTAAAATAACTCTGGAGTGTCTTCTAAGAAGAGTCACTAAAGAGATTATCCAGCATTTTGTTTGCATAGTTTTTTGTCTGTGAACAAGCAGCCTTTATTGTGTTGGTTTTTCTCCTGATGGTTTTATATTCTTATGCTTCACTGCAGTATTACAAAGAGATCTGGCTGGCTGCAGGGTACTTAATTAAAACTTAGGGGCAGGGAAGAGAGTGAAGGAGTCACTGGTCACATAGGAACAAATTGGGGCATTACATGGTGTTCTGCTTTCTGGGTTTGAATATTAATGTAACATTTGCATCAGAAATGCTTTAATTCACATTTTTTAATTGGGTTAAGTTTGTTTAAAAGCTAGACTATGTGTTCTTTTCTTGTCCTTGGGAGTGATCATGCCTGAACTTGGCCATAGTAGCTCTCATCTACTGGTTGTGTAAGTTCTTCTTTGTGTAGGCTACATATAAAACTGTTACACTTATTGAAGCACTTTCACATTCATTTTAATTTATATTTTAATATGTGTGTTCCTTGGGTTTAACCTGATGACTACATTGGAAAGTAACACCGTTGCCTGGAGTATTTTGAAGCCATAGGGAGTAAGGACTGTTGTGAGGGTGAGCCTTTGGGGGTGTTGGGGTGTAATGTTGAGTAAGGAGGATAATGGGACTGGGAAGGGGTTCAGCAGCCTTGCAGATCCTTCTCTTTTCAGTTTCTCTAAGTTGGGGTGCTGCTTCTGTCATTTTTTTGGAAGCTTTTCCATCTGTAATGAGATTGCAAACAGCTGTTAGTGATCACCCCGTTACAGTCACCCGTGAATAACGGGATTGTTTGCTAAAGTGTCGTGGTGGAGTGCCTCTTGGATCTCTGCGTTGCTCCGAGTGTAATGTGAACCTGTTGACTAAAGAATTTATTACTTTCAAGTCAATTTGTGCAAGCTTGCTTTTGCAGCCAAGCTCTTTTATAAAGAAAATACTCTACAGAGTTATTGCAAAACGCTTTAATCCTGGTAATTTTATGTTAAACACTCGATTGTAAAATGTGATTGGTGACTCCTCCTTCCTGTTAAAATATTCATATTTTGAGTAGCCAGTATCACAGCAAACATTAGACCTGTATCCTAATGGATGAAAATAAATTAGAGACCTTGTTAGAGTTTATCTGTGTGTTACTTTTTTGTCCTTTCAATGGCAGTAGTGAATCCAATGAGTGCAACCGTTTCCTTAATATTTTGGGACACCTTTTGCCTACTCTGCAATGTAATAAATGTCCGTTTGCTGCAACATCCATTTTTTTTTAATAGATGCAGTGTCAGCGTGCAGATTTTAGGAAGGAGGAGGAAGAGGGGCAAGCACTGAGTCTAGGTAACTGTTTTAACAGAAGTTTGAAGAACAAAGAGCTGTGGAGTTGCTGTGAGTGTCCTGCCACAAGAGAAGCTGAGCCCAGCACTTTTTGGAAAGTGACATTTTGGATCTGCCAATAAGTTGCAAGTTTTTGTTGTGTAAGGGAACAGTTGTCTAAATAAGCCAGGGGCCTGCAGCCTGCTCAGCTCTTGGCATCTGCCGGGGAGAAATAGGAATGTGGGAGTGGGGTGTGTGATTAGGCACAAAGAGGAGGTGTCAGAGCTATCAGTTCCCCTCAAGTATCTCCTTTCTCTCATTGTATCTTTTCTTGATATAGAAAATTTAGAGGAACCCTGCTATGACTTCTTTTATGAGGAAAGAAAAGCATTTTTAATACTCTATTTGCAACTGAATGTCCATCAAGCAAATTACATAACTGATTTGAGGATAGAAATTGCATTATTTCTTCCAGGTTTCATCTGTGATATGTTCTGGAGAGTCAGGGCTGAAAACAATTACCTCGTCTCCTCCTGAATATTTCTTATAAGAGGGCCAGAAAACATTTTTCCTGTTACTAGTCTGTGTAACACAGGTTCAGGATTGAATTAGCAAGTATTGTGCATAATGTTTTTGTTCTGTGTCCGCAGAATTACACTGTGCTGAAAGTTTGCATAGAGCTTTGTTGCATTTCTGGTTTATTCCAGTTGAAAGGAGGAAATAGTTTGAAGGTATTTGGAAGAAAAGGAAGAGAGGTTATCAGACACATTTTAAAGAGCTTGCTTGCTTATGAATCTTCATCCAGTCTTAGATATATGCATTCATATCTTCACCCAGTCTTGATATATGCATTTGGATCAGACAAATAGTCATCGACTCATCTTCTGGCAAGTATGAGTAAATATGAAGTTTATGTATCAAGGATAATACCTTTCTTAAAAATACACAGGCATATATGGACTTGAGGTGAGCTTGTTTTCAGTGTGCACTTTCTCTGAGGAAAGGATTTTGGTCTAAAACTAAAGGGTTAATGACTGTCATACACTAGGAAGCTTAGGTACTGATTTAGTCTATTAACAAGCATTTTTTTTGTTCAAGTAGGAAAATCTAAATCCTTTAGCAATAAAACAAATTAGGGAATATATTTCAATAACCACAGTGTATTTTGTGCAGTACATGTAACTGTAGAGGCTACAGCCCTGACCAGACATCTTCAGACATCAAACTGCTGCCTCTCTCTGATGTGCTGTTTGATGTACGTATTGATGTGCAGTCTGGCTACTGCTCTCTGATGTGCAATTTCCCTTTCCTAAATTAAATAATTTAAGAGCTACTGAAAAGCTATTCCCATTACCTCTGATGTTTGCTAATGTCTTGGAGTCTGTTCATAATAAGTCTTAAACAAATTATGGGAGTTTTATGACTGCTGCCCACGAAGAATATCCTGACATCAGTGAATTGTCAGACGTGTTTGTTTAATGCCACATTTAACCTGTAAGCATCTGACCTCCCGGAGAATCTGATAGAACCTGCCTGTTTCTTGTTCTGTGTCTTTTAGAAAGGTGAAAAAAAATTAAGATCTGCTGGGTTTGAACAGCCTGATAGCATCCAGAGGTACTGCTGGACAATCTTTAAGATAAAGCCATTTATTTTTATTTCAGTAATGTCTCCAAGTTGAGAAGGTTGAGGTACTGTGGTGTTGTTGTTTTTAAAGGTAAGGTGCTATGTTTGTCATTGGCTAATTTTATTGTTTTGCATCAGTTGACCTGTAATGTATTCAGAATTTGTAAAGATGGGGTTTGTTGTTTTGAGTTTGCTTTTTAAGTTTTTCAACTTAAGTCTGAAATTATAAACAGTGGTGTCTTTTTATATGGTATACAGTCGTATATTGCTTGTTACACAGAGCAACTCCCTCTTTAAAAAAGAGTAAATATTTAATTGCTGTATCATCAAACCCCTTATTTCAGTTATGGTATACAAGTCCTTCTGGCTTTCATTTCCTTCTGGCATTTCTCTGCTGCACTCACCATGGCAACCAGAAGCTTCAAAAACACATAAGAAAAAAAACCAACCCAAAAACCACGCGGCCACAAGTCACCACCCCAACGCCCAAGCGCAGGGTAGAGGGAGAGTGAGGGGGGGGGGGAGGATGATGAGAGGA
>JANIJG010023275.1:76106-139711 GCA_024611175.1 Megaceryle torquata
TCTCCCGTTCTTCCCTCCCGCCCCCCCCACGCCAACAACAAGCTTCAAAAAAAAAAAAAAAAAAAAACCAACCCAAACCCCCCCCCCCCCCCCCCCCCCCCGCAATGGCTGCAGTTATGGTGTGTGAAGACTGAGCAGTCAGTTCAGTATTGAGGAGCTGCATGAACATACAGAAGGGATAAACTCCCTGCAGCCCTCCCAGGGCAAGTGGCCGGGGAAGGCATTGGGTGTTTCTGTGGGCAGGCAGCAGGGCCATGCTGCTTCCAGTGAAGTGAGACCATGTGAAACAATTATCTAACCAGTAGGAAAGCTGACTACAGACTTTAGCTGACAGGGCTGTGTGTGTAACCTGACAGGAAATTAGAATCACTGCTTGAATTGCATTGAGCACCACTTTACATCCACGTTATATCTCTGTATCTGAAGAGCAGCTACAAGTCGGAGCTGAAATGGGAGAGGATGCTTTCTTATACATAAAATATACTGTTATATGAACTATAGTTATTTTTACTGATGTAATAAAAAGTTGTAGTCGTCAAATTTGTGTATAAAGTTATAAATTGAACAGCTGAAATATGTAGACTTAAACATACCTGGTTATTGCAATGTTAATGCCCAGTTTGCTTTGAATTTACCAGTGAAAGTTGCATGGGGCTTGTTGAGACCCGTTGAATGTGCACTTGCTATTTTTACATAGGATACACAGTTATTTGGAGCTTGTTTCATTTTAAGTTGAGCACTTTCCTATCAGGATCTCATCGTACTTTGCTTTAATTTCATGTTGTATGTAGAGAGCACATACCAATCTGTCATGGCTCTGAGAGGTGTTCGATGCGATTCTGGCTCGATGCTGCCATTAGACGGGGGTGCTGGTTCAGGTCTAGCCATCCGGATTTTAAAATCGGAGGGTTTTTATGCTGAGGTTAAAAATGTGCCTCTCTCCCTCCTGTGTTTCTCTTCCTTCCTGCCTTGTACACGCACACACACCCTTGCCTCCCACATCAACTGGTTTTGCCCAAGAAAGTGGGGAGATAAATCTAGCTTAGCAACTTGTCTATTCAGAGGTCTGCAGATTTTTCTCCTGAAAAGCAAACAAACCCACTCATACGTGACTTTTTTTTTTTCCTGGCTATGTTATTTTCAAACCATCAGGACAGAGATGAAGAATGGTTTGGTTTGTTTTCCCCCTCTTTTGCAGTTGTCTAGCTTGCTTTGTTTTGTATCAAGCGAAAGTGCAGTGTTTTCACAACACCACTCCCTTTTGGGGCAGTTTATTTTCTTAAAATATCAAAGTCCTTTCAGTTCCTCATGTGTTTCAGCTTCCGCTGCTATTTCCACACGAGTTCAAAAGCCTTTCAGATCTTCCAGGAGCATCACCCTTTGGCCAGGAAGGGCTCACAATCTTATGCATCCCCTGGGGACCTCCTGGCTGGGGAGGCCTCTAACATAGCAGCTTGCTCCTCTGCCCCCTTCCTGACTTCCTGCTGGGGAGTCAGGGCTCTCCTCTCATCACTATAGCTTATTTAATCACATGCTTTCGTCATATGACATGTGCAGCATTTCAGTCACTGGGGGAGATGAGCTTAGTTTGACACATCACAAAACACCCCTTAAAGATCCACACTGGCAGTTAAAATATTCTGCTGAGCCCAGGGCAGACTGGGGGGCTGGGCAAGCTCAGTATTTCAAGTGAGGGGGAATTTGTGCTTAGGGTAATGTTGTCTCAAGTCAAAGTCATCCACTAGATCCCTATGAAAAAACAAGAAATCCCACTGCCTAACTTCCATTTCTATCACTGTGACAGTGCACGGTCAATTAATACCCATGTCCTGCACCACAACTACAATTGTGAGGTTTTCTTCGCATTTCCTTACATTAAAAATGAGCTACCTTTCACTTCTCTTATTTCTATGTTGCTGTCTTCCATTCAGTTCTAACTGTGGTTTTCATTAGATAAAAATGCCAATAGTTCACTAATTGATTATAGATTTTGGTTTTGGGTTAATTCCCCGCCCCCATCCGTATTTCTAATCTTCCTTTTGGTTAACTGCTTGGGTTTGGGTTTTTGTCATCTTGGGGTGTGTCTGCAGATCTTGTACTTTTCACACCATGTTCTTTAGACTATTCAAATCATTGAGCAATTAGATCCATCCTCCTGATGATTTTCCTATAGTCCTGTCTGTCTTTGAAGTTAGGAATTGTAAATAACTCTGAACTGAATTAATCCCCTAGGTAAGTAATAAGGAGATACAAAATAAAATGCATTGTTACAGTATACACTATTTTTCTTTCATTCACTAGTTTTGTAAATTCTGTCTGATAAAGGTTTCAAATTGGTCAGATGAGAGTAGGAAGGGGAGTTTCCATTACAGTACAAATAATGAATAACCTTACTTAGCTGTATTCATTTTTAAGGGTTTTTTTGTGTGTGTTTTTGTTTTGGTTTTTTTTTGTTTGGTTTTGTTTGGTGTTGTTTTTTTTTTGTGGCAGTTAAATAATCCCTTGGTTTAGTACATGCTCTTAAAAGTGCCTGGAAAATCCTGGAAAGTCATGACTAATGATTTTCCTCCCTGGCTGCAGGGACACATGCATCCAGAACGTCTTGCAAGAGCTCTGCCCATCTTCTGTCCTGGGGCATCACCACCATGCGTGATCCCACACTCCTACTCCCACACTTACTAACAATCAATTATGCTTAGAAAAGTGTAAGACTCTTGACAAATTGAAATATGATTTCTTCTAGCATTTTAAATTTCAGCAAGATGTTCAGCATGGCTTTACTGCGCAAGAAAATGCGAGGGAGGGACCCAGGCCCCCCATTCACAGCACTGGTTACGTGAGTGTGCAGATTGCTGGTGCTGGGACTCTGGGAGCTGTGTGTGCTGAAAATGGGCTTTGCAAAGGAGTTCAGTGCTTCAGGTTTTGCTTTAATCATAGGGTATCTCTAGGCTGCTTATCACAGGAGTAAACACGCTGCTTTAGCTCATAGAGGGAATTTAGTGTGTACTGGGTTAGAGGAGCTGGAAAAACCGGCACAGGCTGAACTCTGTATGGGGACCAGCTTACTGTCAATCGAGTTGCTGAATTCAGCCCAGATACCCACATGCTTCACTGCAAGTGAAGAGATTATTATGGCTTTACCTAATTCCCCCTATTTATTATGGAGCCTGTTTCTTTCTATCTTAACATAGAAGCCCCCCCCTTTTTCTTTTCATGGCGTTAGAAAACACTTTTTGTGACTCTTATCTTCTCTGTGCCAGCCTTAACTCACTGGCGGTTTTTTTGTGGCCAGCTCCACCCTTTTCCACTTAGGGCACCAGTTGTTTGTATCTAAACTCCAGTCTTGAAACAGCCTGTTACAAAGCTTCTACGGGCTGCGCCCGTGAAGGTCGTCTTCTCCGCAGACAGCTGCGTTCACAGCACAGGAGTTAAGATTAACGTCTCTTCACTCTCAAGAGCAAAATACCAGTTAAGTTTTGAAACTTTTCTTCAATGGTGGTGATTTGGCTTATTTATATACAAAACACATTTATATACAAAAAAAAAAGTTTGAATTAGACCTTTTTTTAAAATGGAGTTAAGATTTATGAACTCTGATCAAAGATGGGTT
Organism: Megaceryle torquata; assembly: GCA_024611175.1. NCBI lineage: Eukaryota > Metazoa > Chordata > Aves > Coraciiformes > Cerylidae > Megaceryle > Megaceryle torquata. The sequence continues at coordinate 79,717 of JANIJG010023275.1, forward strand.
AAAGTGAAATGGGTAAAAGGGTTTCTTGTATTATTCCACAACTTTTAGGCTAACAGCAGTGCTGCTATTAAGTGCAGGGACCTCACATATCTTTCTAGCTACTTTCCTGTTGACGGGCACATCAAACAATTTGGACCTTGATGTAACTAGTCCTGATGTGAGCCCATACTTTCTCCTCTTAAAGGTTTTTGGTAGAGTGGAGTATTTGTAGATGACCTGTATACTGTTGTTTTGTCTATTTACAGGCAATTTTTTTCCTTATTTTATTTCTTCTTCTTCTGCATGGATAAGGACTAGATGGAGAAACCAGTGGTCAAGAAACAGCATAGATAGTCAAAATACTTAGGAGCCTGCATACTTTTTAACATCCTCAGAGAGCTGCCTACCAATAGATTAATACTAAAATTTTCTAGCAACAGTATTATTCTGTGCTATATATAGATGTGTATACATGTGAAAGAACTCATTCTAGCAAGTTGGTTATTCTAGTTTTTCTGCTTATGTTGACTGAAAAATACCAGTTGTCAACTAGTACATGCAAATGTTGCTTTGATTTTTAAAAGCCCCAGTTTACACTGTCAGCTCGCACTTAAACTATCCTGAAAGAAAATGGAAGTAAATGAGTCAGAACTGAGGCTTGTAACTTCACTCTTGAGTTTCAGAGAGCCCTTGCAGGTCTAAGTTGAAAAATTCTTGCATCTAAACTGCTTGAGTTTATGAAATATATTTGGAAGATGATTGAAAATATTTCTGGATAAGCAATTTTATGAAATTAGAAAGACCTTGACCTAATCATGCAACTAACAACTCTACCAAGAAAAGCTGTATCTGTTCTGCAGGCTGCAGTACCATGCAAGGCTGTCTAAGCTGGTGTAAAAGAGCTGGCTGGAGTTTTAAAAACAGTTAAACTTTAGAAATGGTGGAGTTCTAGAAACAGTTTTAGGAACAGGCTGAGCTGCCCTCTGTATTTTTATTAAGTTGTGAGGAAACTCGTGTCTCAGTGCAAGGCAGTGGAGTGGCATTCAGAAGGCGGGCGAGATGGAAGCAGAGCAGCCGGGCACTGCCAGCTCAGAGCAGCCAGGTCAGCAGCTGGCAGGCTTGGCTGTGTAGGGGATGCTTTGGTTCATGGTGTAACTGCAAAGCTATGTTTCCCTCTGGTGTAAGCTTAGTGTAGTTAAGCTCACTGCATTTTTGAGAACAACCTCAGCTGGCAGTAGTGGAAGGGGAGTTTGCAGCCTGCTGCACACCAAGGTCAGGCTCTTTGCTTAGATGGCTCTCTGACAGATGAATAAATGTTCTGCTCGGCATCCTTCTAGTTGTGCATCTCGTCTGAAATACTGCTCTACCTCCTTTCCAGTAGCTGTCATGGGCCCAGTTTTCATTACACAGGCTGTTTTCTGTGCAAACTTTCAGCAGCATGCTTGCACTGCTGTTCCAGCACAAACAAGAGGGTACACTGCTGCTTGGGTGGGCAGGTGAGCTCACTGAAGGCAGAAGGATGCTTGTGCAAACAGGAGACAATTCTCAGCTACGGCGGGGGGGTTATCCAGGCAGCCCACTTGCTGTGGCACCAGTGCTGGCACAGGCTGGTTGGCTGGATCCAGAGGTGGTACAGTTGTGTTGACCAGCTGACTGTATTGACAGGCAGCATGGGCAGCCGCAAGGTGCCAGGCTTCTCACCCTGGGACTCGGTATCCCACTGCAAAAAGTTACTGCTCTTACTGTATCATCTTCTGCCTAAAGATTCTTCTGCATTTTAAAACAAACCGAAAAAAACCTTCACATGTACCCAAAGAACTATTTAAATCTCTGACCTGAAACTTTCTCTTTATTGAGCAATACTGAGCAGACAGATGAATAACATAATTTTTCATTCATTTGACAGTACATTTTTTCCATTGTCAGCATTTTCTTGTCAAATACTACATCTGAAATTACTAGTGACCTCTCTGCTTGAAAAATATCTGCTTTGTGCCAGGACAGAGTGTTTGTCATCATTTTGAAAACATCTCTCTCAAGTATGACTTTTACTTGGTCACTTGTGGGCAGTTGCCTTGTAAAGCCAGCCATATATGTAATATATATATTACAGTCTCGTGAATTAAAGCAAAACCCATCTTCTTGGTCTTCAGGCTATGTTTAGCTTTTCAGAAGCAGATTCATGATGCTGAATGAGTCAAGACCTCAAAATAAGAGCCCTGCACAGTAGTGGTTTTACAGAAATCAGTGTTGTAGTGTGAAATCTTCAACAAATATAATTCATTTAATAGCTAACACATAAGGTAAGTTGTTGTCCAGAAGACGGTGATGCCTTTCATATGAACCCATCAGTAATTACCAGAAATGGAGGCAGGTTGTGTTAGCACCTGAGATGGTTACCTAAGGACATAAAGATCCACGTTTTAAAGGTCTATAGCAGTGAACAAAAGATATTGAGATATTCATAAATATGCATGGATGAATGCATGAGTCGTGTACATGAAACACAAAAGGCTTCAGTCTGCTAGAAAACATTGTCATGTGCTGGTGTGTGGATAAATTGTATACTTTATGCCCTTTATCCATATCCTCACCTCTGTTTTACAGCTCATCCCAAACCTCCTTATTTGCTACTTGCCCTGGCTCTTGCATATCTTGTGTTATTTCTTTCATTATTTAAAAGGAAATCTGTTTGTTCAGTTTAACAAAATGCTAAATCCTCGTCTGTGTTGTCCTTAGCAAGTGTGTAATACACTAAGGTTAGCATCAGAGAGCAAAACTAAACTCAGAAGAATGAAAATAGCATGATCAGAAAGCAAAAGAATTAAAAACACAACCAGAAATAAAAAAATTTTGTTGAAAATTGCCCAAAATATGTCACACTACCGTTTCTCTGCTGTAGAAATAACACTGCTCGTATAGGTTTAAAAAAAAAAACCTGTCTGAATATGACTGTTTACCATGAACGTTTTTGCAGATCCTTTTTCTAGTCCATGTTGAATTGAAGTGAGAGTGATTTAATGTAATACAGATAACTGTTTTTCCTCCATCTACTCCCAAGCAAATGCTTCTATGAATTCCATGAATTCTGTCATCCATATGGCCCCCGTGAGACTACAGATGTGCAGTTTCCTTATATACATATTGTAAACAGGAGTGAAAGCATTTTAGCCTTGCAGAGTGTGAAATGGCAGAGCTGTCTTGCAGGGGCCCTCTTTCAGGAATATTTGAGAAGTAAGCAAATAATCTTGGAAAGACAGAATTTGAAAACAAGTGTTGGTATAGCTTGTTGATGAAATAGTTGCTGTCAGTCATTGTCTCTTCAATCTTAATGGATCACAGAAGGAGAAAGTGCTATAAAACCATAGCCTGATGCTGAACCATTAGCAGAAGAGCGAGCTGGCACTGGGATGGCTGGTGCTTGAAAGTCTGGTTTATGTGTCTTGGGGGGGGGGTTGTGGGATGGGGGGAGAAGCCTCCTGTCATGTGACGGATATGATGTGCAAAAGGCCAAGGAAGTACCTCTGTTGGTATTTTGCATTTTTTGCATTTTCAAGCAGGCTGGTAAAACAAAGGTTGGAACTTGGCTCCTTTTGCAATGCTCTGTGAGCTATTCCACCACCAAAATGCTTTCTTCCAGATAGGTGAAAAATCTTTGTCTTCTACAGGGAATTGTGTAAGTCATGAACATCTGAATTTCATTCAAAACCACTTTGGTTGTAGCGAGAGATGCTCAGATTGAGGTATTAACCAATCTTAAGGATTTTAAACCAGACTGTCATGGGTGGTGCTGAATTGTTTCCTGTTTTTCAGACTGTGATTTTCTGTGTATCTCCCTTCTTACCCTGAGGTACAGCAGCACATTAAACACTCGGTGCTGCACTTGAATTTGCACTGGCAATTGTGCTTCGAGTATATAAGAAGCTACTTAATGTCCAGTGCTCTGCAAATGGGACTCTGGGCCTCTTGGAATGAATGCTCCAAACGGGTGAAAACATCTGACCTCGACCTCCTTGCTGCTATTCTGTGGAAGTGATGGCAGGGCCTTGCAGTGCCCTAAAGGCATATTCTGGGGATTAGTAGATGAATGCTTGTGATTTACACTTGGATTTACAGTAATTATCTGCCCAGACATAATCTTGTCAGGTAAATAATAATTATCATCTCAACAGAGCATGAGTAACATGCAAAAGAAGGCACAGGGCTATGTGTTGAGCCATGAGATAAGGAAAAAATACTTAATTTGTCTTCTAGTGAGAACTAGCCACTGTGTGCCAAATGAGGCATGGGGACAAAGACAACTGTGATATGCTTAAAGGTTATTATCTGTGTGCAAGAGGGGCAAGGGAATTTCCTCTCTATGTCTGGCTTCCAGCAGTCTGGGCTTGAAGCCACATTCTGGGGTTAATGCTCATTTTGTCGGTAAGGGTGGTGCCCCCATTGCCACTGGAACACATGGAGACATCATGATGATGGCCATCCTTGGACCTGAATCAGATTGAAGGGAGTGGGTATTAGAGTCGTCTACTGATAGATGAGAGACAAAAGTCAGGATGTTTTCTCTAATTACTTGCTGTTTTCCACAAATCCTTGTTTGCTTTTCTGGCAATTACCTCCCCATAATTATCTCCCACTGGTTTCCCTTATGGGCTCCCAGTGCCAATGCACCTCCTGTACCTCTACTGCTTTTCTCCCAGTCCCAGTTAGATTCCTTTCTTCACTGATTCCCTGTTTGTTTCCCTTTCCCTACCTGCTCCCTTCCCCGGCTGCATAGATCTTGCCTACAGCAGCCACTAAAGAGAAAAATTTAACTTTGCCCATGTATCTTTAGGCTAGCAAGAGGTTGTTCAGTTGTCTGGGGGATGCTGCATGCATATTATAGAGAGATCTGTGTAACAGCTAGAGAATTTTTAGAGGTTTTACTTGTGGAAATCTGGTGAGTCTAAGGTACATGAAATCATGGCAAAATTAGTCTAAGGAAGAGCAAGTCTGAAAATTTGGAAATTAAAGTGTAGTTCTGAATGGTCAGCTGTCTGACCGAGAGGCCATATCAAGTAGAGTTTTGAGGATGTTTTTGGGGGGATCTGGTATCACTCTCTTTTAGAATCAAAACCTGTTGATGAACAGACTTATGTCATCAGATTGGTGGATTTTACCCAGCAAAGTGGGTGCTTTGGAGGACTGAATTTAAATTCGGTGAAGAAATTATATTTGCCATACAGAACTATTTTCTTTTTTAATTGAGACCAAGTATTCTGCTAAGGAAAGGAAGCTGAAAGGAGCAATTACATCCAGGGAATAGCCTGAAGTTATAATAGGAGTCAGCTGTGTGGTAAAGACACCAAATGTCTTCCTGGAATGAACCAGCAAGAACATGTGCAATACACCTCAGCTTGTGTTGTGTGCAGTTTTTCATAGTGCTGGTTCAGGCAAAAGCTGGAAGATGCTGCCAAGAAATAATGAGAAGGTTAGAAAACATAACCTATAAGCAAAGTTTTTGAAGCAACAGAATTTGCTTGGTCTAAAAATGCCAGGAGTGAAGTAGTCCTAGGACAGACATTTGTTGTGGGTGGTGGTTATTCTGTCTGTCATCTAGAAAGAACAGGCTTTGTCCACAGTGCATAGTATATTAAATTTGATACTGTGGAAACCTTTTTCATTATATGTTCTGCAAGCGTTTATCTCTTGGGCTTGTGGACATTTTATACAGGAGAAGAGGGGCGAGTTTTTCACTTTGGGAGGAAGAGAGAGATGACGTCCTAGCATTCCTTCTAGTTTTTGCATGTCTGTGATACTCCTTGAGCATGGATGAGCTCCAGTTTTCCAGTTGTTTATAACTCTATCAAATTTGGATGGATTTTCAGAGGGGTTACAGAATTTTAAAACATCCAGCACTAAAAGTAACACATCCTGATCAAATTTCAAGTACCTCTTCCAAAATATGGAGTACTCTTTAATTATTGATAAAAAGGGGGTTTGTTATCAGTTACAAAAATACATTTTATCTTTTGTTGTACCAGGACCCAGAATAGTTAACCCACTGTGACCAAATTCCTTCCTCCCACCCTCCAAATTGCCAATACTTAGCTTACATAGTTTAGGTCGGATGGTTAAAGTTTGGCAAAGTTATAAGCAGTTAAAAACAAGGTCTAAGGGGAAGTTTCATGTAACATTAGTAACAGGCAAAGCTACCAGCCCCACCTATAATGATTTTATTTCTATCAAAGCCAGGTTTCCTTGATGATTCTCAAATGTTTCTACAGGCTTTTAGAGAAGATCTGGAATGCCTTATTCAAGAACAGATGAAGAAGGGCAATAACCCCACTGGACTGCTTGCATTACAGCAGATTGCTGAATACATTACAGCAAGCTCCTTTTCAGGTTTTTCCTCATCTTCACTCAGTAAGTGAATTATACATATAATTGCACTTCTTTTCCTTTTTTTTTTTTTAATCATCACCAGGGCTTAGCAATGCTGGAATCTCTTCTTTGAATAAAAGTTCTGTCAGAGCTTGCTTCAGCTGTGAAGTAGTACAGATGGTGGTCTTAACTTTCCTTTTTAGGCTTATTTCTCTCAAATTCTTTGATTTGTATAACACCACCCAAAATGTTTGAAGTCCTCACACTCAAATTCTAAAATTTACTAGTAAAAGTTTAACTGAGATGGGGAACAAAATGCTGTGTCCTGTTACTATTAGCAGTTTAACATAAGCATAAACTGAGATGTGAAATACATAACTACTTTTTATTTTTATACTCTTGCATATAGATTGTTAGGAAAAAAAAGAGGGGGAGAACAGCCTGACAAACTGAATCATTATACAAACAACTCTCTCAGTTAAAAACATCTTGTAGTATGCACTCTAGTTACAAAGATGTCACTAGGATCTTTTTGTTAACAGCCAAGTTCTTCTTTCCAAGTCATGAAACACTGAAGTGATAAAGTTGATTTAAGTTCTGTGCGTGGAAATCATATAGGAGCTTATAAGCCTCAGCTGTCAGCATTCAACATCTTCTGAGAATTGATCCCAAAATGGTCCTTCAGAGTTCATTTAACAAAACAAGTGGAAGAGAATCAAGAGAGCCCCCTTCCCCACCCCACCCCCCCAAAAAAAAAAAATCTCATCTCCGTGTCTCTCGTTGGTTATTGAGACTGTGGGTCTCTGCTGTGTTTGCCCAGAGACTCAGGGTGTCAGGGTGACTAATCTCAAAGTGTGTACTCTTTTTCTTTTTCTTTTTTTTTTTTTGAAAACCAGTTATTTTTACCTCTTGTGGTCATAACACTCCCTGTAAGAAAAGGCTGTAGCTCTCTTGGGGATATCATGCGTTTGTGAAGGGGAGAGGTTATGTTCATGTATCACGATCTTTGTGATTTCAGTGTTAAAGAGAGGTGATGTCTTCTGTCTCAGTGTTTGAGAACTCTTGCACTAATTCTGCTTTCTTCATTAGGACTAAATCGAAGTGCTAAGACAGAGACATCTCCTCAAAGTAATTATTCTGGTGTCAGAGGTCCATCAGGAATGTGTTCTGTACTTTTTCAAATAACATGCAAATACTTCATTAGTTGTAAAAGTCTTAAAGCTCAGTTCTAGTCCTGTATAGGATCTTGAATCAGGAGAGAGCTAAAAAATCCTTGTGGTACTTCAAAGGAAACCTGTATTTCACCTCATGTTTGAAAAAGGGTGAAGCCTTAAAGTCAGGGTATGGTTCCTACTGTCTTAAAGTAACAGAGGTTTCAGTAAAGGCCTTAGAAATCCCAGCAGTGCAGTTCCTATCTAGTAATTGCTGGTAATGCTGTGCTAATTATTTAAATACACTGCTGCGGGAACATCATGGCACAGCTAGAAGCTATTTAATGGTCCTACCAGCCATCATCTTTTTTTATCTGTTTTTCAGGCCATGGAATGATTACACCCATCAATGATCTACCTGGGATAGATACCTCCTCATTTGTTAAGGGAGAAAAACTTACTCGTTGCAAGTTAGCCAGTTTATATAGATTGGCTGACTTGTTTGGGTGGGCACATTTGCCAAATGCTTATATCACAGTAAGTATTTTAGAGAGTACAATTTTTTTATTTGGAATGCCTACCTATTCATTCAATTTAATTTTCCCCTTGAATAATATAAATTTAAAAATAGATTATTAATCCATTTTCTTCCTCCTTTGCAGGTAAGAGTAAGCAAAGAGCATGACCATATTCTAATAATTCCAAGAGGTCTGTCCTTTTCTGAAGCTTCAGCTTCAAATTTGGTATGTGATTCACCTGTAATAACCAGCAAGGCTCAACCTGTATTCAAATAGACTTTTGTGGTTGCTAAAATGGACTTCCAAACTATAATCATACTGATATTTCTTTTTTAATCTTTACCCACCAGATGAAAAGCTGTTTAACTACTTAGATACTAGCATCCTGTGTCCTCAGCATTTCTATTTGGGTTTGCTTTCTGTTGCTTTGTCTTCAGCTTCAATGTGGAGCAGTAAAATTTTGTTTTCATGCCTGATGAAGCTCATCAAATAGCCTCAGTGTAACAGCAACCTTTTATAACCTGACAGTGTGGTGTAATACATGTGAAAGGGCTCTGTAGGAGTAGTGTCAGTAGAAGCAGCTCTTATCTTTAGAAGTAGGGAAAGTTGAATCATCTTCCCCAAGACCCAACAAAGGAGCTGGGTGAAGTTACAGATTGGCATTTGGGCAACGGTAGCTGCTAAGTCAGCATCTTTTGGTGTGGAACCTGCGTTTGTTCTTCGTGTCAGTACATATCTGTAAAGAAATCTCCAGCTGAAAGGGGTAGCAGATTGAGATTGATAGCATTACACCAGCGAACACAGAACCAAAATACAAACATGAGAACGAGACCTGATATGCCTTGTTATGTTTTGTTGATCCTGGAATTATCATTTTAATGTCCCAATGAAATTGAAAATTCCATATGCATTTAACTTTCTTATTGGAAATTTCTTAGAGGCTGGATTCTTTTCCTATTTAAGATGTAGGAAATGTTAACAAAATGCATTTTTGAAAGTCAGAAAAAGGAAAGGTCATCTAGACCAAAGAAGAATATATGTTGTATCAGGGTCTTATCTTTACTACTTCTATTGCTGGACTTCTAACAGCTGTCAAGGGCTTGGACATCGAGACGGTTTGTTGACACACAGACTGATGGCTGCTTTCCTACTTTTTCATGCTCTGAGCCCTAAATATGTGGGAGGGAAACTTTTTACCATGTAAGAAAGGGTGGGCAGTTTGTAGATATAATGGCAGTTGTTACAAACTTTTTGAATGTTGTTCTGTTGACTTTTCCAGGTTAAAGTAAACATCCTAGGAGATGTAGTTGACCAGGGAAGTACGACTTTAAGTATTGACAATGCAGGATTCAGTCCACATGTGGCCATCTACTCCACACGCCCCGATGTCAGATGTGTAATACACATACATACCCCTGCAACAGCAGCAGTAAGTCTTCCTTCTAGCATAAAGAGTAAAAGAAAACAGATTTATCTTATGAATTTAGAGCATGTTTCTGAGTCTGAATCACTGCTCATGGCAGTTTTATTTTTGTTTTTGTTAACAACTCTACACTGGTAAAGAAATGTGTGAGGATATCAAATAAGGAGAGAGAGAGGGCTGGGCCACCACAGTGAAATGGGTAGGAATAAACTGGTGCTCAGGTATGATTGCACTCGGATTGAGGAGACTGTAACGTGTATACTTTACACGGGGTTCATTTACAGCATCTTAGACCATATAATGTGCTGTATAGATTATCACTTGCACTATGCAACTTCATTTCTAAGCAGCTTAATTAGTACATATGTCCAGTTTGGATTTACCTCACTATTAAATTCTCATAGTTAACATATAAGTTCAAAATGGTCTGTATAACCATGATAAAAATGTAAGGAGACTTGAAAGAATTGGTTTGAGATATACATAAAATAATATGAATGTATCTAAACGGGTATATATGTGCATTACTTGACTACATACAAAAAAAGGAATGGTTAACCACTTCTATGCTTGCTTTTTGAAGTTATAAATGTAGGAAAGAAGGAAAAAACATTAAGTAGACTTATGCTGAGAATTAACCATGAATAAAATTCACAAAAAGTAATTTAGTTGAAATAATTTGTCTTTCCCTATAGTGACTCTGTCCCTAGGTTGGGCAGCAGCTGCTCTGTCACTCTGTTGCAAATTAGAGTGTGTGTGTGTGTTGGGGGGAAATCTATTCTTTCTAAGCTTTCCCTATGGAGAATTTGTCTCTCTTCAAGCAAAGATACAAAGTACATCCTGCTAAGGTTTGGGTGGTTGTCATGTGGGTTTTATGACTTTCATTTTTTTCACTAATTATCAGTAATTAATTTTCTTGAAACAGGTTTCATCTATGAAGTGTGGCATCCTTCCTATATCACAGGAGGCCCTGATTCTGGGAGATGTTGCTTATTACAACTACCAGGGATCTCTTGATGAACAGGAAGAGAGAATTCAGCTTCAGAAAGTTCTTGGACCTAGTTGCAAGGTATTCAACCTCATTCATGCACTTAATAAATATTTTTTCATGTACTGTGCCAGTTTCTACCATTTAACATTAGTGTCTTCATTTGCTAGGTATTAGTCTTGAGAAACCATGGTGTGGTAGCACTCGGAGAAACACTGGAAGAAGCATTCCACTATATTTTCAATGTGCAACTGGCCTGTGAAACACAGGTGAGAGAATATATATCTGTATTTGATGTCAAATGCTTATGCTGCTGAGTTACGGATTACATCCCAGATGGGAAGATCTCTAAAATTACAAAGTATTTGGGGTTGTGGAATCCAGTAACTGTGTGGCAGGTCCAAGTCAGAGACATTGGAATGATCAGGAAAACACAGAAGGAACTGCTAAAATACTGTATCACGCTTCCTAGAATGAGTATTGATGTTACATCCTGTGGGGTACAAGATTTGTTCCTTGCTGTGGAGAGTGAGCTCCATGCAGAGAACCCATCAGATAATAGATTTGGTGGTACTCCCTGCATATGAAACTGTGACTTAAGCTCTCTCAATATCCAAGCTGAATATTGTGACAAGAAAAGAAGCTTATCCCTGAGGTCACAAAGATTTGTAAAACCAAATAAAAAGGTCTTTGGAGCAACGGTAGACTGTGGATATTTAAAAATTAGTTTGGTCCTAAAATTAGTTGCTTCTGTTTTGCCTAACTTTAGGACCTAGTTAGGTATCTAGATATTATCTATAACTTGTGGAGAGACCACTGAAAGTGTCCTTCTTTCATAACTCTTAAGCTTATCTCCAGAAACTTCACCACTTTGCTCTTGTTCTCCAGAAATCCTGTCCTCCCAAGTAGGTGTTTAGAGGTACATATGGCAGACTCACACTCCTTTACTTTCCTTCCTTGCCCTGCTATTAATTTTGAGTTTGATCACTCATTTGTTTTGAAACGGATATAAAAATAGAAAAATGTTAGCCTTGTGATGCCAAAGACCTTTTTAAGGTACTCTGAAAGATACTATTTCAGTCTGCTTCTTTTCAAGTGCAATTATTAGCAGATATTATAATTCTTTCCATAAGAATTGTTTGCTATATATTTTAATATATTTTTGCAGAGTAGAAAACTAGCCTGAGAAATTAACCAAAGTGTGTTTGTGTTTCTCCTATAAATTCACAAAAGCAGAGAGTCCAAAAGCTGTCCACAAATAACATTTGTTGATGTCTCTAGGTTCATGCATTAGCTGGAGCAGGTGGGATAGACAATCTCCTACTGCTTGATCTGCAGAAGTTCAAACCTTCCACACATGCTGTTGCAGCAACTGGAGGAGGAGGAGTTAATATGGCTTCCCAGCAAAAGTGGAAAGTTGGGGAGCAGGAATTTGAAGCGCTCATGCGGATGCTGGACAACCTGGTGAGAGAGCGTTTGATGGCGTTCTCCTTACTGTCTCTGTAAGCTTTTGAATGTGGGATTAACTTCTGTAAAGAATTACTTCATTCTGTTTTCTTTGTGAGTTTGAAAATGAAATCTCTTCTGCTTGGTTTAATTTTTATGATGTCACAGTATCTGACAGTAGTATTCTGTCTTGATAAGAATTTATAACATTTTGAACTTTTGTCAAACCCGTCTCACAAACATACTTACTCTTAATAGTACCCTTATAGTAAAAGTATATTTTTATCACCACCTAGTAAATAGACATAGCAGATTATCTTTATATTTTGTTACTAACTCTAATATTAGGAAGTAAGATGACGATTTATTTATCTGAAATATCCGTTTCACTGCACTCTCAATTCTGGAACAGACCTCAATACAAATTAGGGTGACCATAGTGGGAGTGTCATGAACTAGGATGTGCCCTTGCACAGTATTCCTTGTGAATGCTACCTAGGTCAACCTGAGCAGGGGTCATTTGGTGGTCACACATTCATTAAAGTGGGAGGAAGGTCAAGTGTGAGTGAGGTCCTGTCCAGCAACTGCTGTACTGTATTTTAAATAGGCCCTTTGAATGTTAATAGTATGAATGAATAATGGACAACACCACTAAACCATTCTCTGAAGAGTTCAGTGGACCCGTTTAATGCACAAAACTTTTATAACTTTGGATAACTACTTCTGATTGTGGGGTTGTGGTTGGTTGGTTGATTGATTTGTGGGGTTTAACTTATTTTTTTTTTCCACAGGGATACAGAACTGGCTATGCCTATAGGCAACCATTAGTCAGGGAAAAACCCAGACATAAGAGTGATGTTGAGATTCCAGCCACTGTGACTGCCTTTTCTTTTGAAGATGATACAGTTCCGCTTTCCCCTCTGAAATTCCTGGCGCAGAGGCAACAGAGAGAAAAGACAAGATGGCTGAACTCTCCAAACACATACTTGAAAGTTAATGTGCCTGAGGAGTCCTGGAATGGGGAAACCAGTCCGAGGACTAAGATCACGGTAGGCAGATATTTTAGGCAGTCAGTTATTGCGCTACATGAGATTTAATTACACGCAGTTTATGTGAGGAAATCTTTAACAGGATTAGTAAATAAGTTTATCAAGCAAATAAAAGTGGGCTTTGGGGAGATTTAATGACTAAGGGCCCCCTCTGTTTGGGGAAGGGGAGTTTGAAAATGTAACAGTTTATGATAAAATTTAACAATTATTTCCCTTTTGTTACTAGCACTTCTGATTCCTGAAGTAGAAAACAATTTTTATACCATATCTTTTTGTGCTATTAATTATCTACCAGAGGTAGTAAGGTTTTATATCACCCATAGATTGCTCTTTTTCTCTATGCCAGGCAGACACAAGCTCTAATTCATCTCTAAGTGCCCCTTTCCTGTTTGCAAGCTTACTGAAAACACATGTCAAAGAGTCTGTTCATGCTACTACTTCTAATGATGATCAAGACTTTTCCTTCTCCTTTAGCTCGCTGAGATGCTTCCACTCTCTTTCTGGAGAGGTGGCTCTAGTGGGCTACTACTGAGAATGTTATTTGCCAACATATTGTGTAGTACAACTGTAAAAGCATCAGCTCCTCCTGCTGGCAGACTCGAGAGTTTCTAAACCTAAGTTTGGTAGAAACACCCTCAGCAACTGATTTAAAACCCTGCAGGCAAAGGAGTAAAAAAAAAAAAAAGCAGACAATATGTGGTTAGCAGAGGTGGAAGCTGATTGCATGAAAAAGGGTTCTGGAGCTGGTGGATCTGTGTCAGTTACTATGAAGCATCATCCTTTCCAAATATGACTTCATTAGTTCCCAGGCCTGCATTGTCCAGCAATGTATTTCAGTGCTTACAAAAAGTAATGCTGATGGTACATGTTCAAGGTAACTTTAATCCTCTTGGGCAAACACACAGACTTGTAAGGAGTTGGGATTATTTTGTGGGTGGCATGTGGAATTGAGAATAAAGTCAGAAGGTCCTTTGTTATCTTTTAACAGAGACAGTCCTGAGAACTGTTCCTCCCCATCATGATGGGGTTTTTAGCATCTCTCTCTCTCTCTTTTTTGTTTTTAAGTGGATGAAAGCTGATGATTCTTCCAAGACTAGTGGAGGAACACCAATCAAAATTGAAGATCCAAACCAATTTGTTCCTCTAAACACAAACCCAAGTGAAGTGTTGGAAAAGAGAAATAAGGTAAAACAAATTCAATTAAATGAAAATTGTAACATCTTCAAATAAAATTGTATGTTCAAGTAATTATGTAACACAGCAGAAGAATAACATTTTCAAATGTTCTGATTTTACCTTGTATGTGGTTTTTGCCATTAAAAAGCCTGTATTTAAATGTACGGTACACATGAAGTCTGTAAATACATATGTAATATATATATAAATTTTAAATGCAATAGTTCAGTGAAGGATGAGTATTAACTCTGGAAATGATAGATCAGAAATGGTAGCCCCTGCTACCTAGCATTATATTTAGTAGATAATTGTCAACGTGAACCAAATTGCTGTGAGTTAGCTACAGCATGATTCAGTCTCGGACTCTAATCTCTCTGCTCTGTATTAATTCTCCTTGCACTTAAGATGGAGTTTCTATAGTCCTGTCTGCTTCCTAGTGACAGACAAAAAGAGAATATGAGAGGTTATTGTTGGACCTCTTTGTAAACACAGATATCTTGCTGCTTTTCTCTTCCAGTCTGGCAGACTCTGACTATCAGATTGACCAAAAATTCCACCCTAGGCATAACTTTATCAACAGATAAAGGACACTTTCCATTTGATTACATAATTTTTTTCTTTCACAGAAAGCACCATATCAGTATCCATGAGGACTGAACTGGAACTCCCTTCCTTAGAACTGGAAAGGCACCATCTAATCATCTAGAAATTAATAATACAAATCCCAGACAATTATTTTTAAATCATGCATGCTACTGTCTCATTAGATAGTTTATTCCTATTTTTCTACTGTGTATTTTTTATCTGATCTGTATTTATATTTATATTTTTATTTGATCTGTCAATCTCTTAAGCACTGACAATGTGAAGGTAGGGCTGTTGGCTTGGGAAAAATAATGAGATATTCATAGAAGGAAAAACTTTACCAACCTTTGTGATCACAGAGATGTCTCTAATAGCTTTACACAAGTCACTTATTTTGGGGAGATGAGGGGGACATGTTGAAAAACATTCTGTTCCTTGGAGCTTCTTTCTAAGTACTGGCTTGCACCAAGTGCAGGAGCTGGGTGAATAGTTGTACTCGAAGGGCTAAGTGACATGTGCAGCACATTCAGAGATGGAAGGAGAGATCTTTGTTTTTAGGTGCAGCAGCATAAAGCTTGATCCTCCAGCTATTCACTGCTGCCTGTGTTACTACTGGCTTTGCAAAGCTGATGGTCATAGGATTTGTTAAATAGAGCTATCTGTTTCTAACCTGTCTTTTCCTTGTATAGATAAGGGAGCAAAACCGATATGACCTAAAGACAGCAGGACCACAGTCACAGCTGCTTGCTGGGATTGTTGTGGATAAGAAGCCAAGTCCAGTGAGTAGGACATAATTGATTGATTTACAAGTATTTGGATTATTTGGCTACGTGCCTTTTAAACATCAGTTTGGGCCATCTTCTTTCTAAATGCTTAGTTATAATGGATTATTTTAACGCTGGGTTTTGGATGTGTGATACATAGCATTCATATTTAATTTCAGACATTTAAAATGTTAGTTTGAAATGGAGAGATGCATGGTAGGTAGGTTTGCCTTCCATTAAGATTAATGAAGTAGGACCCCTATCTAAGATGAACTCTGCATGGTACCAGAAATGATCTTTTCCTCGGTCTGTGGAACTGCTGCTAAAGGAAATAATTGAGACTCAGAAATAACAGTTTCAATGTGGGATGGGACCATTTAGGAGGTAGCTTTGCTTGGAAACAGGCTTCTTACTGGGGGTGGATTCCCAATTTTTTGCCTGTCCACACCATCTTGTCTTGAGTAGAATATACTTGCTTCCAAACAGTACAGATACCTCTAATAATGTGTCTAACAAACTGTGCTGAATTTTAATTGGCATTCTGTGTTTTGAGTTTCCCACCATCCATGGGTAAGTGCACCTGTTCTCTCATTCTGGCTTCCAATATGCTTTTGAAATAACACTGAGTTTGCTTCTTATATATTTCAGACAAAGAATATTTTCCAAACAAGTTTTCTTGCAATATGAAAATAATTTTAATTTTATTATTGTAAGATTAATCTCTGAAGAGCTCTTCCACTTAGATTCTTAAACTGGAGCATAGGCACAGTTACTTTTCTACAAACAAATTTCTAGAACTTGAAGCATATGCAGAAAATATGAGAAACCTTATTTTTGAATCCTTGTTACTAAAGAACTTTCACTTCTCTGAAGAGTGCATTAGTCCCTGTAGTGTAAGCTGCTGAGGCAGTTCTCTACTTCTGAAGCTGTCCCCCTTGATAGAAAAAAAAATGAAATAAAGATTGTGCTGCTGCAAATAGATGGTGATTTACAGCTCAGTGGTCAGTGTCCGTTACTATGTGAATGCCTATTAAATAGGGTAATTTTAATCTGTATCTATGTGTGGTTTTCTTTTTTGTATTCCCTTGCAGTCTGGTGTCACCAAACTTTGTGGAAAAAAAAGAGGCTAACTATGTATATCTTGCTTGATGCTTTTTTTTTTTTTACAACTATTAACCTCTGTGGCTTTCTTTTCTCCAGCCAATGCAATTTGAAGATGATGAGCACGCACCACCAGCACCACCCAACCCCTTCAGCCATCTCACAGAAAAGGAACTGGAAGAGTACAAGAAAACAATTGAGCGCAAGCAGCAAGGGTTGGAAGGTTGGTGGTGTGTTTTCATATGTTGGGGTTTACATTTCAATTATGAGTTCATTTCTAGTTTGAAAATATCTACTGTAAAAAAAAAAAATGTAGGCACGTTAATTATTAGCATATGCTGTTGGCAACTTTGTCTTAGAACTAATCATTCCTTGAGATGGTAGAATTTTTTGTTAAATGTTCACTTTGGAGGGTTTTTGGTTGATTTTTTTTTTTTGCTTTTGGTTAATGCTAAACTTAAAATAATAAAAGCTTAATAAAATAATAAGTTTGCACAGAAATGGAGTTGGCAAAACCACACTTTAACACAATGACTTTTGTGTTAGAATCATAGAGTAGCTTAGGTTGAAAGAGCCTGTGAAGGTCATCTTAGTCTAACTTCCTCCTCAAAGTTGTTTTCAGAGTTAGATCAAGTTGCTCAGGTCTATGGCCCGCTGAGCTTTGAATACCTGTAAGGATAACAATTCCACAGCCAGCCTGGTAACCTTCTGCTTCTTAGTGGAAGTTCTGATAAGTAATCTAGATGATATGAATAGTTGACTCTGAAAAGTGATCTTTGCAAGTTAGATTCTAAAATACATGGCAGGGTAGAAAAAGCTCTGTGGCCTTTGAGTTTTGATACCTGTTCTGCTCTCAGAATTCACAGGAAAAGGCTGCTGGACTCTTGAATGGAGAGTGAAATACCCCATGATACTTTACATGTCAATAGGTTCTTCATTTTCTGACCCTTGAATTCCAGTGGGTTTGAGTACACGTCTGGAACTTCCTATTTCCAGAAGTTTGCTGAGATGTTTGGTCTTGGCTTCTTTAATTTTTCTTCTATTTTCCTAATGTGCAAGACTCTTCTACTTTCACTTTTTACATTTTCCAATACTACTCTTACATAGGGAATTACTAATTCAGGGTTGATTGATTGATTTATTAGCAATAACATGTACTACGCACTCTTGTTCACTAATATTGTGTAATACAAGAACTTTGCTTTATATCACACTTGAGTCATAGCATAATAGCATACAGTAACAGCAAACTGTGTGACTTACAGCTAGATAAAATCAGGGGGCATGCTACCTGGAATGCAACCCTGCTACCCCTTTTAATGCTTTCTATCAAGGAACTAATGCATAATAGTTGTTAGCAGATAAAGCGTGTAAATCCCTAATTCTGTCGTGTTTAAACTGCATATTGTAACTGCCTGAGGTTGTCAGCATGAGCAACGCAATGCTAGCAGAGCTGTCAATCTTGTAGCACTAGTACTGACTTTCTTGCCTGATTTTTTTTCTGTTGCATGGCTACTAATTCAAATCTTGTCCTGCAGATGCTGAACAGGAATTATTCTCAGATGACGGTTCATCTGTGTCACAAATTCAGTCACAAACTCAATCCCCGCAAAATGTCCCAGAAAAATTAGAAGGTATTCCATGCAATTTCTGTACCATGCCAATGGCTCTGACAACCTGAGCTGTCCACCCTCCTGCTGAGTTCTTTATGCTCTCATGAAGTGGGCTGAGCCAAAAAGAGCCCTCTTTTTACCAATGCTGGGTGGGACGCTGTCTGGAAAACTACTTTCCCCAATTTTTTCTAATACATAATTCTCAAAGAGCAAATAAGTTTCGGTACGCCCTGTTATTACTGAGATAGAGGAAGTAACACTTTCAATCAAGTAAAAATGTAATTCTAAGACTATTTTTTTTATTTTTGCCCAAGACCTTTCCATCAAAGTCTAAGGTGGCATCATTTGGAAAGGGTAGTTCTCTAAAGACTGCTGTATGACATGGCTGCATTTTCATAAATGAGTCTCTTGCAGTAATTCTGAGTGTGCTTGAGACTATATACGTATATGCCATGTTGGCTGTATTTGTACATACTGTATACAGCTTGAGCTGTATGTGCACCTGGCAGAGAGAAGGTTATGTTTTCCAGCCCATTTTGCTTTAATGATTTTCTCACAGTATATGCTTGCAATGAGTAAGAGTGCCAATAAAGAGGGGTTAAAAACAAAAAAAAGCCCCATCTAAGTACTTTGGGTTTGGATCACAGTCCAGACTCAGAGAGTTTGTTTCAGTACTGGTTTTTTGGGTATATAAATAATTGCAAAATACTTTGTTCTTTCAGAAAATCATGAAGATCTCTATACCCAGAACGCTAACCTAATATCTGTGGAGCTGCCAGTTGTGGTGGTGAATGGCAAGGAAGATGCCCATGACATAGAAGATGATCTCACCAAGAGGGTCAGTCAGTTAACCACTAGTACTGTGGAGAGTGTAGAGATTACAATTAAAAGCTCTGAAAAGATAGAAGAGACCCTGTCCCCTGAAGGGTCACCTTCCAAATCCCCATCAAAGAAGAAGAAGAAATTCCGCACCCCATCTTTCCTGAAAAAGAGTAAAAAGAAGGAGAAAGTAGAAGCATAAGTGCAGTTCTGTTGTGAGGAGACATTGCACATTTTAAACGTTTAAGGTGACCGTTAACAGCTTAGTATTAGGGGTGTGCAGTAACTGGACTTTTAACCTAAACAAAAAAGGAACTGGAAGAGGTTTTGCTTTAAAAGAACCCAACCAACCAAAAACAAAAACAAAAAAAAAACCACACCCCACAAAAAAAAAAAACCTTCATGTTAATTGAAAATTAATTCATCTCTCATTTAACTGTGTCCAAAATTGCTATGGGGGTTGGAAACATTCATTAGTTTCATGTAGAACTACACTGGCAGGTGCTCAATTACCATCATAACAAGATCGAACACCATCACAGTATGCAGCAACAGCTTCTGCTTGAAGTATTTTGCAGACCTTAAAATTTTCAGTAAAGACTTTATTGAAGTTACTGTTGAGTGACCACATGACTTTTTAAAACTGCTGTCTCATTTGGTAACTAGATCATACATTTTTGTATTGTGATTTTGACCGTATATTTTATGTTCCTGTACCCCTGTTTGAGTGGGTGCACAGTAACAGCACACCTTTAAATCTTTTTTAAGATTAGAACATCTAGAAATATTATACACTGGCACATAATATTAGGGGAGAAACTGTGTAAGAGAAAGTTTATTTGGAATTATACAAAATGTCTAAAGAATTCCATTCTTCAGTAACTTTTTTTGCCAAATATTTCATTTTAGTGAAATATAATTTTTGAAGACTTTTTTTATTCTATCAGTTGGGGGGGGGGGGGACACGACACCCTTATTTTTCAAGAAAGGGGATTTTATACACTTAACATTGATAATTTAGTTTAACTGGCAAAACAAAAAGAAGTTTTATATGTTCAAATGTTTGTATGCCATTCAGTATAAAGGTATTATAAGCATGTGAACCAAGCATTTAATAGTAGAGTGTATTTAAGAATGCTTGGTTTAGAGTATACTTAAATATAATTCAGGAATCCAGGGACTTAGAAATCAAAGGTTAAAAGCATATAAAATTGAACTGGATTCACATTTAAAAATTACTTGTGGGTAGTTTTATTTTCTCTCATGGTATTGCTAATGAATGAAGAAAAATAATCTCTTAACATAACCAAATGAAGGAAACAAAACTGTTAAAAGGGAAAGTGAAATAGTAAGAAAATAGGAGGAGACAAAGAAAGTAAAAGTTTGGTGATTATTTTTTTTAAATATAAGATATGGATTGCAGGATATTTTTATTAAATCAGCAAAGTGACATTTCCATATTAGACATTTTCAATAATTTGTATGGATTCATACAGAGTGCAACACTTTGGGTTTTTTCTTCACTTTCATTTGAATTGAATTGGTCTCGTGAATCTGTGTTGTCCTTTGGATGAACCCAGAGCAAATCAGAGCCTAGTGCCATGGGTAAGGGTGGTACTGCCACTTACTCATTTTTACTTATATTGTCATTTTAGTACTTTTACTGTATTGTAAATACAAACTAAACATAGCAATTAACATAGGGTTTTCTTCGCTGTGTCAAATTGTCTGTAAATCAGTCATTGCAATAGGAAGTACATTTTTAAGATCCATGTGATTCCCGAATTGCCGGTTGAAATATTCTACACTATCTAATTGTTAAATATGGCTGGAGAGTGGTTTGGCATGCAAAAATGTTGATTATAGCATGTTCGGGGGCTGGTTAGCTTTGACTGTGTTAAGTGTGATAATGCGATGTTGGAATGGATCCTGGAAACAATTTTCTAGCTATCACTAAATACTGGAATCAGTGTTTTTAATCATAGTGGAAACTTTCAGTTGCTTACTTTTGTTTTTTATGTTCTACATTATTTGTGTTGTATTACAACATATGTAGAAACAGTAACCTGTGAACTATGCTTTTCATAACTTTTTTAAAAATATATCTAAATGAATGCAATGTGCATAAATATTTTTTAAAATGCAACCGTGAACTATTTGCACCTTTTGCTAATGCCTCTATTTACTTGCTTTGGCATAAAGAATGAGCCAGCCAACTCTTGTGTCCTGTGGAAAATATATAAATGTTATCTGAAATTGCTCATAGATGTAATGCTAATTAATGTTAAATCACAAATAAACAGTATTTTAAATAGATTAATTTTGTATAGCAGCCTTTTGCTTATACAGTGCTCTTACATCTCTCACTTGTAGAAAAGATGCTTTGATTATGCACATCTCTTCTCAAGAGTTTATTCTGAAGATGGCTTCTTGCTTCTGCTTATTCTGAAAGCTATGCAAGAAGATAGTCAGATCTTATTAGAGAACAGCTGTTTTCTCCGTCACAGATCCTGGAGATGAAAGAGCTTTGTCAGGCAGTTGTTCTGAGCCTGGGCTGAGTTTGTGCTGCAGGCTCTTCTCTCCCAGGGCATGCTTCCCATCATCTTGGTCCATGTCTTCTGCTCTGCAGCATGGATTTGTGTATGATGGCCTGAGCCATAGGACTGGAGTGGTTTAAGTGATGTGTAAGCACAGAGCAGGGAAATAGCTTGTGGAAATTACCTTTTTTTTTTTTCACTTTATTAATGAAAACAAAGGGGTTTTTTGTAGGGAAGGCTTTTAATGCAAAGCTATTTGAAGACATCTGTGTCATGCCCAGCCAGCACATGGTATACCTTGGAGTCTCTGAGGCTGCAGAAGTTTCAGTGTTATGTTTTTATAGCTGTATCAACTCTGTAAAGTATCTTTAAGGGCTTCAACAAATGTTTGTTTTCTTTGTCCTTCCACAAATCTGCCTTTTGTTTCTGTTTACAAGAGAGTCAAAATCCAACCCTCTGAGTCTGGTGACAGTTTCATGAACTCTGTCCCCATGTGGGAGGATAATTTTGGTTTAGCATTTTAAATAAATCTTAACCAAGATTCAATTCATTTTCTTACTATTGTTTGTCTCTAGGAGCATCTATGGTCTGCTTAGGGCTGCACTGACATGAAAGTAGATGCTATATCAACACGGAGGAGCTTACACTGTAAGGCTGAGTACATCTGCAGTTTTCTTCTTTGAACTCTTTTATTCCTGAGAGTCTACGAACCACAACAGCCTCTTCATTTTCACTTAGATCTTTGGCTTTTACAATGTTAGAATAAAGAGCTGAGATTCTGCAAGCCAAAGCATGGAAATAAAGTAGATGCTCATAACAAGCATAACACACATTGAGGCTTAAATCTTAGAAAGTAGGAGCCCTTGGAAATACGAACTTCAAAACAGATTATTGACTTGGTAGGATATAATTATTACCAGTAGGATGCTTAACTCAAGAAAGTGCAATGCAGAGAAGCAGCAGTACATGCTGTGAGGAATTACATGAGAGCAACCACCTAAGAATCTTCTAAAGGAAAACAGGGCTTAAAAAGTTGTGCATTTTTCTCTACCCACTTCTGTCTGTGTATGGCCGTACTAAAATCGGTATTGTGATCTGGGTGATCACCTGCCGACTTCTTTTACACACTCACCTGTTCTGGAGATGCATGTTACATAGCAAACCAGATTTTGCTTGATTTCCAAAATTGCAGAACGATGTATACTTCAGATCCTGCTTTAGATGCTGCCAGGAGATGGGATAATGTCATGCTGAAGGCTGTAATAGGCCATTTTGACTAATACTTTCCTGCCTTGACAGTTAAGCTGTTGTACACTGAGATGTAGCATAAATTACTGGGGTTTTTTCTGGGGGTCAGTAGTTGAGGATTTTCTATTTCTTGGCTGTCCAGTTCACAGAACTGTTGAGTTGTCACTGTTTCAGCCTGTGGAAACTTCCTAAATATGATGCACTGCTAAGTAGCCAACAACAGGGAGAAAGGGCCACTGTGTCCCAGACTGGGCACAGGGATCTGATGGAAACTTCTGACGTGAGCGCCAATGTTCCTCCTCTCCCTTCCTGCAAATTGGCAGGGAAATGCATCCCCTCACCCACGGGGTTGCTGCATGGATTGGTGTTTGCTCTTTCAGAGCTCCAGTATGTTAAATGAGGTGGAGGACTCACTGAAAAGCGCTAATTAGAAGCGTCCAGGCGATGTGCGTGCAGGCGGCTGCAGCACAGGCAGCCTGTCTGCGGCACTGCCACGTGCAGCGCTCAAATGGCGCGAGCAGCCCAGCAGGGAGGGCCAGGAGGGCATTCAGTGGAGATGGGCTCTTCTGACATTTTAGCTTCACAGAAAAAATAGAAACTGTAGAAACTCCTATTTTTAGAGACTTGCAGATTGGCCAAACTTGCACAGACTCTTAGAAGAATAGTAGACAGCCCATCTCAAATACTAAGGTTGCTCAGCCCTTTGCCGCAATTTCTAATCCCGGTTGCAAAGCCAGCAGCAATTTAGGTCTCTTAAGAGAACAGATTGCCAGAATGCAATGTGGAGGAACTTGTATTTTTCTACATTCTTTGGAAGTGTTTCACTACAGTAACTCCACCTTTTATGCATGCTGGCGGTATGGACAAACACGCCCATGCAGTTTTTACTTGGACCAGCACACCTCATGGAAGGTTTCAGTCAAGTTTAATCAACTTGTAAGCAAACAAAACAAAGCCTGATGATGAGAACTGTTGATGCCTCTGATCATGCAGCCCAGCTCTGGTATTACCCATGTAGATATTTAATCCTTTAAGCACTCTACTACCTCAACAGTGGTGGGAGCTGCATAGGGCAACTGTGCTGAGACAAGGAGTTAGAGAAAATATTTCCTGGGATGTGTTCATCATGTGTGACAACGGTCGCACCTTTCTTCTTTCTGTGTCTGCAGGGAGCAATGTAAATTCAAGGGGTCACACTGAAACTGTGTCAGAGTCCTGAAGTCAGCGCCTTTCCAAGGTGAAAATTCCAGTGGCCTTTAGATGGCGTCAGACCTTCACGTTTGGTGCCTTCATTCCGCAGTCGGAAAACCATTAACAAAGCGCTTTCAAAGAAAGTATTTTGGTGGGGATTTTGTCGGCTTTATTCCAGTTCCAGCACAGGGAGATGAAAGCAGACATCTGGCTGTTGGACACATTTTCTGTATTGATTCCTTTCAAAATCCAGCAATGGAGCAGGCTTTGTCCAGGAAGCAATGCTCCTCTGCTCCCCTCAGTCTTCTCGCATTTTAGCAACTAGCTCAGATGTTGATTTTTTTTTTTTTTTAATTCCCCCCCCCCAAGCTTACTCCAGTGGGCAGAAGCAGTATACTTATGGTCAATATTTTCTCTCTAGCAACCTAAACCCCAGGCCAGAGAGCTCTCAGCATTTCTGGATGGTTTGGGCAGAAGTGACAGGAGTCCCTGGTGAAAGGTGTGCAGGGGGGACAGGGCTGAGAAGCAGCAGAACTTCAGCTGTCTTGGGGTCAAGGCAGAGCCCTGCTGATCTCCCCCTCGGGTGAGCAGTGGATATGGGAGAACCTGAAGTCATGGCAGCTGAGTCTCTAGGAAGGTCTACAGTGAAGGAAGGTATTTTAAAGTATTAGAAAAACCTGGTGCTCTGGAAGTTCAACCCTACCAGTTTGGAGGGTTGTACTAAATTTTCAGGGCTTTGTAAAAGGGAACACATGCTTTACCACTGCCAACCTGTTTGTGTCTCCTGGCTTTTCGGCAGCTAAATTCTGCCAAAGGCACTCTTTGGCATCTTGATCTCTATCTCAGCCCCTGAACTGCACATTGTTGGAAGCTGAGGGTAAGGTCTTGTGAAGCATTGCTGCATAGTCGCCCTCTTCTTGTGCTTTTTCCTGAGTGTTGTCTTTTCAGCTTTGTGGGAAGTGGGCTATTGGGCAACTTGAACCTTTGTTCTGCTGTGTTAGAGCGATAGTGGTCAAAGGGACAAATGCCCTGACTTGTCTCCAAGAGAAAAATAATGTGCATTTCACTTTTTAAAAAGGGGGAGTTGTCATCAATGTGTTACTTGGGATATACCTGTAAATGAAGCACGTAAAGGAAAAATGATGGTTGGAAGCATCTGGAGCACATGTTGAACAGAACTTCCTTTTCAGTCTTTTCTTGCCTGACTTTTCTAGTTTCTCCTTCCTATCTTCGGTCAACTTTTGTACTGGATCAAACTCAGAAGAGAAAGCTAAACGCTCAGGCTTACATGAGACAGATGCAGGCATTTCCCCTCTGGGATCTTATGCTGAGGTGTGACATCAACACATCTGTATCTTGCAAATCCTCAGCTTTAAGCTTTAAATCAAGCTGTGCCATGCCCCAGACCCAATGCTGGGGGCTGCACAGGGAAAACACACGGCATGGTCCTGGTGCAGTCCCAGGCTGCGTTTCATACAGGGGCTGACCACACAGTAGGGTAAGGGCACAGGGTCACAGGCACAGCCTGTGAAGATGTGTGACCCGGAGGTGATGCTGGCTGGCATCAGCAGGCACAGGCAGCACTGAGGTTAAAGGCACCGTTCACCCTGGCTGTGCGTGGCTCTCCCTCTCTCTCTCCTGCTGAGGCTCCATCCAGGGCAGGGGAGCGTTGCTCCAGGGATCCAGCCCAGGTTGAGCAGAGGCTGTACCCATCTTGGCATTCCATCTGCTTGGCCACCCCTGAGTGTGGCTGATCCCAAACGTGTGCCCAAAGGGGCCTCGGCAGCCACCACTGAGCTCTGTCTGAAGCCAACACCACTCCTCACCATGCATGTCCCTTTGCTGCCAGCAGCTCCTGGCTATTGTTTAAGGTTAGTTATATTAAGTGAAGAGGGAGGGAATAAAGCTTGGCAGCCTGCAAACATGGGACTGAGGTTTACTGCCTGCCCTCCTGTCCACCCTGCCAGCTGTGCTGGGCTGCCTGGACTCCAGGAGATGAGTCAGCTTTGATGGCATCCCCAGGGTTCAGAGCGATGGAAAAGGACTAAATGCTGCTGCTGCCTGGACTGGGGGGACACCCCCCTGGCTGCCAGACACATCCAGTTCTGATGCTGTGGGGCTCTGCTGTTGGATTTTAACTCCTCTTTTCTCCAACCAAAGTAGTCATGTGAAAAAACACCTTGGTTTTCATACTTGTGTGGGAATGGCTCTGTATCAACAATGCATGGGGGGACGATATCATTTAGGAGCTGAATTAGCTGCTGGCCGCACACAAAAGCTTCCCACCGCAGTTGTGAGGGGCCGGCAGTGCGGCGCTTCCCCCACAGCCATCTCTTCAGTCTGACTCCACTTCATTTTCTCATCATTAAGATGCTGCTAGAGGTTCTGCACTGGGTTTTATAATTTAAATGCTGGCATTGCAGTCAACGGTTGGTGCTCAGGGCCAGATCCTAAACATCCTCCTCTCCAGCCCACGCGACCTACGGTGTTTGCACCACAAAGCCGAGAGCTGGGCTGAGCTCAGGCTTCCCTGAGTGGTGAAGCTCTTTCACGTTGGTCTCATGGTTTAGCTCAAAGCTACTCTTTCATTTAAATTGCACTAGAGAAATGGCCGTGGTCTGCGCCGAGCGATGTTTCACCAAATTCCTGAGAGAGCTTTTGTTTTGGAGAGCTTTGGGACTGGGGAGAGCAGACGTGTCAGCTTCAGCTGCTTGTGCCAGGGATGAGCGCCTTGCTTGGAAATGTTTGCTGCAACTGGTGCACATCATTGCTGTGCAGGGAAGGGGACAACACCTCCAGGCTTTGTGTCCTTGTCTCCTCACGGTTGGAGGTTGTTTCCTGTCGGTCCCAGGCAGGATTGGGGAGCAACTGATTTGAGAGTTCTTATCCCAGCTGTGCCAGAGCTGCCCAGCCACTCACCTTCCCCCAGCTGGAGGAGTCAGGGGCTGCCAATGGCCCTTCCTAGGGCTCCTCCGTCTCACTGATGGACAGAATCCACTATCCACCACTGCTGAAGGATCCCACCTTTCTGTCTCGCCTACTCCCGTGTCAGAGTTTCTAGGTGCCTTTCCTTTGGCATTTGCAGTGGTAGCTGAGTACAGCTGCGTGCCTCTGGACACGGATGTAGCTTTTGCAAATTTTTAATTTGCAAATGTTATGTGCAAAACCAAAACTTGTGCTCTGGGTTATCAGTATGGTGGGTAGTTAAATTCTGTAAGGATTAACTGAAATGTTCTGGGGTGGTGGTGTTGTCCCAGGCACAGCTCTGAGTGGGAGCCTTCTGCTCCCCAGCAGATGCTGCCGGCTGGTGCTGGTTTTGACCTTCGTCACATCAGCTGCTGGCTGCTCTCTGACCTCCTTGCCAGGCTCAGCACTCAATCCTGCTCCTCCCAAAGGTCTGGAAAGTTCAAAAATTGTCAAAAATTAAGTGCCTGAATTAGTGGCCTGATCATTCTCAAAGGGCAAGCTGCACAAGAGTGAGTTGCTTGTTCAGACCTTGGATTGTTGCATCAAGAGCCAAATAACCCCTGAGCTTCAAGAGGAAAAGCATCCCCCAAAACCCAGCAGCGTGGTGAGTGGCTGTTGTGCTTGAGGACCTTGTGGGGATCAGTTTCCCTGGTGAACATTCCAGCAGCCAAGCCCCTTCCTTCTCCTCTGTGCCTCTCCAAGGATGGGAAAGGGGAGGTTGCTGCGAGTGGCTGATTTTCTGTATCCAATATGTTGAGAGCAGCTAATTGACCCTTAACAAACATGCCTTTGTGTTAAGGGTCTCCGAGTGTTAATGGTGGTGCAGGGACCTGCCCCAGTGTGTCCCACATGCTGGCACTTGGCGCAATGGCACTAAGGCTTGGGGAAGCTTTGAGTCCCTGCACCGATGGCCACAGGGTGTGGTAAAGCAGCTGGTGGGACATCACTTCATTCCTTTTCCCTCTGTTATAACAGCTGAATAGCAGAAGTTCTGCAAACATTCAAAACTTCATTAAATTTGTATAAACTTGAGCTGTGCCTGCCTGTGAAGGTAGCTTGCTTTTAAAATACTTTTTATAAAGAAATCTAGCTCTAAGCTGAGGCAGTGGGGTGGACTTGCCCCGCCGCTGCGCCGCTGCCTGTGTGTCGGAAGCCATCACTGTGCCCCACTGCATGCTGAGCTGTCATCTGCCTGATGGCTCCTTGGGCGTGAGACCCCGTTCCCTTGGACACTGAGTTCAAACTTGAGTAAAGAGAAATTGCAACCAGTGTCTTAAGAAAATGGGAAAATAAATGCATTTAATATGTGCTGTTGCACGTGCATCAGCCACACAAGCAATTGCATGGTATCTCCCTGTCAGCAAGAAGAGGCACAAGGACTAATTCTTGCCTTTCCCACACTAAAAATCTGTAGCCTGAAGCCCAGATGGGTCATGAAATGGAGGACGTTTACCTCGCTGCTCCTTGTGGGCCACCTGCCAGGTGTCTGGGATGGAGAGGTGACAGCAGGAGCAGCAGGTAAGCATTTCTCAGCACAGCTTGCCTATCTGCAGGTGTCTCTGGGCTCTGCAGTACAAGCGACCCATGCTGTGGGATCTGTGGGCAAGCAGGAGCCCGGCAGCACAGTGAGGATAAGCGCAGCCCTGACTCTTTGTCATCTGGGTGTTGCAGGAGTGCAGATGCGTACCCAGGCAGGTGCTGGGACCTCTAAGATGCTCCAGAGGACCAAAGCCTCATGGCTTCCTGAGTTACATTTCTGCCAGATGCCAGAAACGACCTACAGAAGATGGTGTGAATACACTGCAGCAGCTGCACTTTACACTCAGTGCTTTGCCCTTGCATGTCACACACGTCCAGCTCCAATTCTTCTTTAGATGGATGGACAAGAGAGAGAAGGTGGCTGTCAAATCCACTCAGCAGGAGGGCAACATGGGGCAATAACTCTCTTCCCCAAATATCAACTACCAATTTCTTATGCCAGGGAGTTTAAGAGTCGTTCCTTCTCTAGGAGGTGGTGTAAAGTGTTTTCAGTACTTGCTGTTTTCCATCTTGCTAGACAACTCACTCAAACACCAATACCTATAATTACATATATTATGTATATTTGTATATGCATATTTCACATGCTAATTATATCTACAGAGGCATTAAATAATTTACCCTGCCTGGCTTCAGTTTTATTTTAAAGTTGGTAAGACTCAACATTCAGCCAGCATTAGGAATATGTTGTATAAATAATCAGAGTTTATTTAGCTTTATTCAACAGTGTTTACATCTAATAAGTAACCACATCCATTTAAGCGTGGCTGGCATGTCACCTAAATGTGATCATTCACCTCCAGCTGGAGCAGCTGGTCCTTCCTGGATTTATTTAATGGGGCCAACTTCACAAACAGCCTGGAAGAGGCACATCGGGCAGCCTTCACTGACATGGTCTGGGTAATGGGAGAATATTTGGTTAATGGAGTATTTTTTCTTATAATTAGATGTTTTGGGATGATTTACTCTATTTGGCTTGATTTCTGCCTTTCTAGGTGTTTTGTGGTGCTAGAGATGCCCTGAATGCCTTCTCAGGGTGAGTATGAAGGCACTATGCCAGTATTACCTGGATGGTCCTGCCAGTACCCTTGTTCCTGCTATCTGCTGAAAACGCCTGCAGCACCAGCTGAGTCTTTTACGAGCACTTGGAGAAGCAGCAGTGTTCCATCCCTTCATTTAAAATGAGCTTTGTGTGAACAAGAGGTCACAAGGGGAAATACTCTTGATCATTTTCTTATGTTGAGCATTTTAGGCTCTAAAGCAATACACACATGCAAAAGCCTTCAACCTCTTCCTCCAGTTTAACCCACATGGGTACTGGTGTGAGCACCACTGCATGCTGTGCAGGACAGTAAGAGGCATGCAGTTTGGCTGGAGAGATCAGTGTGTTTTACACAGGGGATCAGCACCTTTATCTGTGTGAAAATAATCTCGTCTGAGCCTTTGACCCGTGGAGGGTTTGTGTGAGCAGGTCAAAGGCTGCCCTGGAGGGACCGAGCTCCCAGATGGCACCTCCAGCCCCTCTGAGCCCTACATCAGCACAGCACGGCTTGCTGAGGCTCATCGTGCACCACCAGTTCCTTTTTCGGGTGGATTTTGGCAGCCGCTCGTGTTGCGTTAACCCCCGGTGAGATGAGGATTCAGCCTTTAATTCCAGTGCATCCCAGGTGCTGCCCCCAGAGCAGAGGCGTGCTGCTGCCCCCAAAATACAGTCCCTGCTCTCACTGAGCTCTAATCGAGGCTGTCAATACTGCTGATTTACTAAACACTCGGGAAAACAAAACAAAACAAAACAAAAAACCACATTTAGTTTGAGAAATTGATATTACAAGGAAGAAACAAAGTGGCATCTGGGTGAATGGAAACGCGGTGCTGCACTCCCTCAGGACCTGTGTAAATGCCTCCTGTGCCACGCGCACAGCAGCACCTGCCTCCACAGAGCCCTAGATGCCGAGCAGAGGGCGTTAATGAAATGTGTGATACAGATGTGATGCAGAGGCACAGGAAGCCTGCGGAGGACACAGGCTCGCCTGGTCTCGTCTCCATGGGTCAATAAATTAGGTGGCTCTTTGCAGCAGCAAGAACATGAAATGCCATCGTGTTTTAACATGAACTTGTGATCTTGAGAACCTTTAGTGCCTTGACTTTCATTGCTAATGAAATGAGGGGATGCTGTGAGAGACAGCTCTGAGCCCTCCTCCTGCTCAGCTGGGCAGGGAACTGATGTTCCTCTCCAGGAGCCTCTCTGTGACCAAGTAGGTGCTCGAACGAGAGTCTGAAAATTATTCCTGCATGATGATCCCAGCTCTGGCAATATTTGTGAGAGGAAAAGTGGTTCTTACTGTAATGAAATAAATTTGAACTGAAGTCTGAGATCTACAGTAGAGCTGTCAGAGATGTCTGAGCCTTGCACACCATGCAATTGCCACCTGGGCGCTGTGTGAGCATGTCCTGGATGCCCCAAGCTGCAGCAAGACAGCCAGAGAAGTGTTAGAGAAGGAGCTGCTGTGCTGTTCCCATTGGCTCTTGGCTGACACAGACTCTGAAGCCAAAGCTTAGCTGCTGCAGGAGAAGCACTGGTCACGCTGCTGTCCTAAATGGGGCCTATTCCTGTAAGGAGAAAGAAGAAGGAGGTCTGGTTACGTGCAAAGCATTCCCCTGTGTCAGCCTGTGCCCAGCATATGGATTAAATAACTTTTGCTGCATGAAGCCAGCTGGGCTCTTCAAGGAACACACACACTTGTGTGCCATTTTTGACAGCTGCCTCTAATTTGATAGATGTGATTATGAATTGATTTTAGGATTACATGTTGCGACTCCCACAGTCCTGAAGGAATGACAGCACCTCTTAGCTCCCATGTTAATCACAGTGCTGCCAGAGCTGTGGCCAGAGGCTGGGACGGCCACTCCCGAGCTCCAGCTCCAGTGGCCGGGAAGGATGCTCCTCCCCACTGGCCAGCTGCCTCTCCGGAGAACCGGAATCTGGAGCTGGTGATGCCCAGTGCTGCACTTGCCAGGCAGCAGGGATCGCATCATGTTCCTGACAGCTCCTCTCATCCGGTTGCTCTTCCGTTGGCGCAGGGTCCCTCCTCTGTCTCTGGGAGTTATTTTGCTAGTCTTGTTGATTCTGCATGCCACTCAAATTCATCCAGTGGCAGTTGTCAGAGAGAGCATTTAACATGGATAGGAAAGACAGGAGTGTGTGTTTATAGGGGCAGGAGGGTGTATACATATGTATGCAGATACCTCTATCTATGCATTGAAGCTTCTAAAGTTCTCAGCAAAAACATCTTTGTCATTTCCAGTTTCTTTGCATCTTTCACAGGACTGCTATCTTCCTCAGCCACCTCTGCGGGAGAAAAAAACATTTGTGCAAATGTCTTTTTTTTTTTAATAACATTTTTAAAGCAAGAAGAGTCTATAGAAGAATTTCCCTGTTACATAAATTTAATTGCTATATGTGTATAAAGTTGTCCTGCAGTCAGACTTTCTCTATGTGGACCTTGCTCTGCAGGGCCCTTACCTGTGCATTCAGCTTTACCCGTGTGGCCTTAACCACCTGGTTCACCGATTTGCTGTGTTCCAGCCGTGCCCCTCTTTGTCCCTAAAGCCAAGACAGCAGAGCACCTTCACCCTTCACCAGGTCCAAACCCAGGGCCATCAGCCCTTGTCCCCAGGGGCCAGAGCAAAGGTCTCAGGTGTGACGCCTGTTCTGGCTCCTGTCTGAGAACTGAGCAGCAGCCTCTTTGCCATCTACCGACACAGAGGTTTTGGTGTGGTGGGGCTTTGGAGGGAGCCAGAAAGCATCCCGTGCCCACCTGCTGAGAGTGCAGCTCTGGACAGGTGGTGGATCTGCATCCTGGAGCCCAGCCCCACATTCCACGGGATGAGCCCTCAGCTGGGGCTCCCCAGTAAGGCTGTCCCGCCATGCTGGCAGCAGACAGACCCAGGCTCCTTCTCCATTTCTGGGTGGGATAAAAAACGCCCACCCCATTGTTCGTGTCTGTCCTCTAGAAGTTTATAAATAAACACCATTTCCCTGCTGGCTTTGTGCTTTTCCATTTTGACGCACCCTTGATTTCCTCCCGTTCAAACAAACAGCCCCTTTTTTTTGTTGTTGTTTGTTTGCTTCCTCCTAGCTGTGTCTGTAAAGGCGGCGGTGGTGGCCTCTGCTCCTGGGTGCGCCCTGGGGGCTGGGTACCAGGTGCCAGGATACCAGGCGCCAGCCCGAGGTTATCTGACAGTTTCTCATCAATCAAGCTGCGTTGTAGATGTGGGCGTTAATGCGCAACTTGGCGACGAAGAGGCTGGCTTCATCGCCTGTATGTGGAGTGTAAGCAACAGGAGAAGGATGCTAAGCTGTACAAGGATGGGATGTGGGAACTTGGTGCCATCCCAAAAAAACTTCTCTGCAGGATGAGGCAGAGCAGTCAGGGTCCTGCAGACCCACACATGAAGTGGCTGACCCATGGGAGTCACTGCTGTGCAGGCAGGATCATGTGTCCACCATCCTAAAAATACTCAGGGTATCCAAAACCAGGTGGTTCCCCAATTAACTTTCATGGTGAAACTTCAATTCTGAGCATTGTAAAGCTCATTACCTGCTGGGAATCTGCAGTCCTTCAAAAGCAACTCTGACTAATAGGGTAGTTTGTGCAAATATTTAAGGAACATTAGAATCCACCCATGACCTGTGTAACTGCCCTTCTCTCTGTACCAATATAGAGGATTACCCATTTCTATCTTTCTTTATAGTACACAGCTGTATTATAAATGGTCATAAACACAGGTCTGTGCCCTGGACTAGTACAAGGAAGGGCATGTTTTGCTTTTTCAGTGCTCACATTGTGAGGGCAGGGGAATTTTTAACTCCTTCCTTCTCATTTCTTTATAGCATCTGGGTGAAATGTCTCTTTCTCGGCTGGAGCCTGGGGTGCAAAGGGGAACTAGGGAGGGCAAAGATGCTCTGAGCATTGCAGTGCTGCAGAGCTGAGGTGAGAAGTGGCTGTGGGATGAAGCTTTTCCATTTTTGTTCCTTTTTTACTGGCTTCTGCTAAGCCAAGATCCCGATCAACACCGAGCGCCCACACTGGTGTTAAGGCAGCCCTTCTGCTTCCTGAGTTAAAGATCTATTGTTTTTTTCATCTCCAGCTGGGTGATTCCCAAGCAAGAGTGAAGTTGCCATCTCCCATATATGTGCTCACACTCTTAGGTTAAAAACTAACAGAGGAAGAAACCTTAAAATGCATTTACACGTGAAATTCAGGAAAGAGACAAGAAAGCCCAAGAAAAGGGATGTGCTGAGCTGCAACAACACATGGCCAGCCCTTGAGCTGGCACATGGCAACCCAGCTGTGGTGATGCTGGGGACACTTAGAGCTTCACCTCAGCTCACTGCAGAGCAAGTAGGTGTCTCCTGTTGTTTGACATTTTCCTTCCTCCTCCCAAAGGCTGAGACGTCCGTCTCTTCGCATCCCGCCCTTGTCTGGAGCCACCAGCTCCAAAGGGGAGCGGAATCAGATGGTGAAGTTTCCCCGCTCCACTGCCTTTGTGTGCAAACCTGGTTTATCTGTATTGTTTGACCAGTGCTGGCAAATTACACCCTGCCTGATGCGTCGTTAGGGAGAGGCAATTAAATACCGACCCGACGAGTATTGCAGCCAGCGTGACTGGGGAGAAACAGCTGCAATCCGCATGGCAGCTGGGAGAGACGGGTGGAAAGTATTAACCTTTTTATTTATGTCTTTGCTCCAACCCCTACGGTGTCTGGCTGTCCGGCTGGGTGAAACCTGCACAGGGCAGGGTTTGGCAGGCAGCAGGCAGGGATGGTGCCCAGATCCAGTGAGTTTTCACCAGTTTGGGTTCAGTGCAAATTGCTGGCGATGCCCATCCTGCATGGTGCCAGGTCGGCTCACCTGAAGCCATGGGACTCTGTGCTTTCACCCTGCAGCCTCCGTCTCCGCCTTTCTCTGGCTGCTTTCTGGCTGTTACAGCCCTGCGGGCTGTTCCTGCTGGCAGTGGGTTCAGGTGGCCACGTCCTTTATGACCCCATACAGTTGACTGCTTCAGCTTGATTGCCCATCAAATCAACCCTGGATTTCTGTAACATCTTCTTCGGTGCCTGTGTACCTGAGCTTCTGGAACCGAGGCTGTGCCAGTGCCGTCCCACCGCCAGCCTGCCACACTGTCTCCAGGTGGGATTTGCTGTCCCCATCCTGCTTCACCCACTACAACCCGCAGCATGTTCACAGCCCCACCCCTCAGCCTCCAACACTGAATCACCCCAAGTGTTTTGAAGACAACAAATTCTGTTGCTAATCCCATGCACCCGAATAAAACATTTTTTATCCATTCCCTAGAGGCTGTGAGGACTCAAAAGCATGGGGCCATCTCGCTGTGGGCTGGAGTGTTTTCTCAGTGTTATACGAATAAACAGGGGTAGGTTTGAACCAGGATCCCTGAGATCAGCTTCGTGCAGATGCTGAGGACATTTCTGAGTAGATTTAGAGGGGTACATTTGCAAACAGCATCTTTAAGCATCTTTGCAGGGATACTCATGGCAAAGTCGTCTGGCAGCTGGAGAGGCTATAAGAAAATCAGCATCAGAGTCTCATCACACCCAAGTTCAAACTGGCTGGTGTGGACTGAGTCATCCACCACCAAGTTCAGCAGTCTGAAATACTGAGCAGATAATTTGTATTCTTTTCTGTCGACTGCTTTCTGAGAGCTAACACCCATAGGTCTGTAGAGTGTTTTTTGAGCCCTGAATGAAGGGTGGCAGCGGGAGTGCCTGTGGAGGGAAATACCCAGCGCAGGCTAGCGAGTCAATAGCACAGAGCAAACATGTTCCTACTGAAGACGTTGCCCACAACCAGCTGCTGAGTTAAGTAAAGCATGTGTTGTCTGGCCAGGCCTACCAGGGACTCTCTCCTGCCCTGCATATTGGTTTGAGGACATTTTATTTGTTTTTACTCTGAAAGCATTTTGCTCTTTGGGAGATCCTTTGGCATCTGGGGTCTTGGAGGAAACTGTAGTCAAAGGCCCAGAGAGCAAGAGAAAAGGGTTAAAGGTGCAATGAACAGGTCATGCTGATCTTTTCCTTTACAACTAGAGATTTCTCTAGGCCAGGATATGTACCTGCCAGCAGCACGCAAGATGGTGTTAGTGGAACCAGAGCAAGGAGGTGAGGATGAGTAAATGAGCAGCAAAGTGTGTAGCATGCTGGCCAAGGGGAGTGGAGAGGCCAGGGATGTCTGTCCATCTCCACTCGGTGGAGCCAGGACCCACACAGAAGGGGGGATCAAGACCAGTAGCAGTGGGTTTTGCTGTGACACAGTTGTCATAAGACACGGGAATCTCACTTCATTGGAAAGAAATCAGAAGCCATCCATGTGGCGTGGCTGTGGGCAGCAAGGAAGAAGCCGAGATGCTGTGACTTGCCCATGGTGCTGGTGCAATGATCAGCCACATCCAGGGCAAAGGTGGAGGATGATGGACAGGATTAACCTGGGAGGATGCACTATCCTTCTCCTTAGATACAGAGGGAGGGGGCAGAGGAAGACAAGGAGGAAGCCATAGGGAAAAACTAGGGAGAGGGAATATCTTTTAAACTGCAGATACTGTTGGCACAGAAACAAAAGGGTATTAACTGGTGGGGGCTGCCAGGAGGTTAAGAAATTTGTGAAATTACATGACCTGGCTGCTCAGAATAGTTGGACTAAATGACCCAGCAGATACCCTCTGGTTTCACCCTCGCTTTACAACACCAGGTGCTCCAAGTAGCAGCAGGGCCAGTCTATTTGTATTTGAATATTAGGATGTCAGGCAAGTAAAGATGATCAGAACTGCATCCAAACACTGCTGTGCTTTTTCTGTTCTTGGGAAACAGCCCTGCATTGGATCCTGGGGTCAAAACCCGCCTGCCAGTGGCTCACAGA
Source organism: Megaceryle torquata (assembly GCA_024611175.1). Lineage (NCBI taxonomy): Eukaryota > Metazoa > Chordata > Aves > Coraciiformes > Cerylidae > Megaceryle > Megaceryle torquata. The sequence goes on from JANIJG010023275.1 coordinate 116,108, forward strand.
GGCACAGTGAGCCATGCAACAGGCCACGGAGGTGTCAGAGGGAGATGCTGGTAAGAAATGAAGGAAATCATGGGGCAACTGTAATTACACTGCAAGTCTCATGAGTTGTCTTTTCATGTGTCGCTCCCACACTAACCTGGCAGAGCCAGTGGCTGGTGGCACCAGCTTCTCCTGAGGTTCCTTCCAGAGCCAAGCATCTCCCAGCAAGCCCTGTCATCTCCAAGCTACTTGCTCCCTTCCCCAGCCAGTCCCCATCATTGCTGGCACCACGCCTGGGGGCTGCTTTGTCCTGACCACTGTGGCATGGCAGTAGGGCCAAAAGCAGCGTCCTTGTGTCCTCTCAGCCCTGCAAAACCACCCCAGCAACCTGTGCCCATCAGGCTCCTGCAGTCCTTCCCTGGGCACTAACCCCTTCTCCTGGCTGCAGGAGAGCAGGAACACCAGGTCTGGCCATGATCCCTTTAGCACACAACATTTTTATCTGAAATGTAATTTTTAAAATGAAACCTCCATCCAGTCTTTTTTTTCAGAATACCTGGGGAGCCCTTTTGAAGGGCAGTAGGTAATTTTTCACTATTATTTTGTTGCTACCATTACTGGAGTCACAAATCACCTGTGTCCTGATGGATTTCCCCACCTTAACACCAGCTCCAGCTATTGAAAAGCCAAATTTAGCCATGAAATCCAAGGGAACTAACTTTGTGCATATGCCAGGTTCTTCTCTTTTCACAGACTGTGTGATGAGTTCAAACTCTGAAAGCTTTGGCAAAGTAGAAATAAGGTAATAAGAAATAAGAAACCAAGTCCCCATCCCTCCGAACCCCTGGGCATCGTTTCCGGGTGCTCCATCATCTTGTGGGAGAACGGCTGGAAATCTCCCAGGACATTTCTCTTTGTAAAGCCTCTGCCTTTCTCTTCCTCTAGACTTTATTTTCTGCTGGCAGCTCACTGAGACACGAGACACAGGGAGGTGAAAGGGAAAAATGAGGCACCTGAGCAGCAGATAGATTAGGTGCATGGTCCCAGGGACACACAGCTTCATAGCCATCAGCACCTCAGGAAGCCTCTCCTGAGCTAATGCATGAAAACACAGGGGGATTGGGAGGTTTTTCTTTGCTATGAAGTCAGTTAAAATGCCAGCTTGAGGGACAGAGGCAAGCTATTTGAAAGAGAGAAGAGGCCCCAAGTACCATCCATTGGGAGTTATGGGTCCCTCTTCTCTTGCTCTTCCCACAGAGCCTCCTGCAGGGCTCATCCTAACGGTGCCTCGGCCCGGAAAGCACAAATCTCGGTGATGTGTTGCATGTCACAGATACTGAGCTTAACATAAAAACCCAAAGCCGGAGAATGCAAACTTGCACACTGTGAATATTACAAGTTCTTCCTGCCTGGAGCAATGTCAAATGACCTTTTCTTTACCTGCCAGCCTAGAATTGAGGATCAATCAGTGTATTCCTAGAGGTGGTATAAAGTTTTCAGGTCAGCAGCCAGAGAACTAGATCCTTCACTTGGCCCACTTCACCAGGGAAATGCTCTCAGACCTTTCACCACATCCATCCTCCCACTCACCTTGACATATCCCATCCACCCCTTATGGAACCACCCAGACCAGCCAGGAATGCTCAGCAGTGAATCCACCCACCAAGAGATGTCCTTTTTTTCTGCTGGCACAACACAATCTTAGACCATATGTGTGCTTTACTTTAAGGGTGGGCAAGGAAAAAAAAAAATCTTTATTATTTTTATATCAGTACTGCATAGCAGCTACTGTGAATGGCCAAGCACAAACAGCAAAGAACTAGTAAGAGCCAAGAAGACCTTGTGCCAGCTCACAGCCTCCAAGATGGAAAACTCTGAACTGCAATGATGGAGAGTTAGGAGGGCAATTAGGAGGTGGAGGAGTGAGAAGGAAGTCAGGGGGGGATGTGTGGATAAAAAAACTGTCATTGTAAAAGGAGAGATCATAGCTCAGTTTTGCTTAATGAATGCCAGAGGAGATCAGGAGACACCTCACAGGTTGCTTGTATGGAGGGATTTCAAAGGAAATTAAGTAGGAGCTTTAGCAGCACCAGAAGGATGAAGCTGTAAATAACAGCAGCGTAAATGGATCTGAGATAAATGGTATGGCTGAGCAAGTCAGGAGCAGGCAAGAGGGAACATCAGTGCCATTTCTAGCTTAGTTATTTCTAGCACACACAAAAAATAGAGCATCAAATGACAGATCACAAAGGTGATGCACCCTCCCTACCGCCTGCTGTGCCCCCTGCAGCGCGATATCCACCCAGAGAAACCACGGTGCTTCCCCAAGCCCCAGCAAAGAGCCATCAGGACCATTCACAGGCCTAAGGAACAACCCCATGCAAAAGGGCTGCTGGAGCAAGCACCCAAAATACTGAGAAGTTCCATTCTCCTGGGGCACCTCTAAACCATTCTGACCTCTTGTTTAAATTTAGAGAGCAACTGGGGAAGTGGAAAGTTGTTGTAACAATGGCTCCCTACCAAAGGGCTGGATGCATCCCCCCATGCTGGGTCTGGCCAAGTGACACTCAGGCTCTGACAGCATCTCTGAGGAGAGACACAAGCCTTGGCTGCAAACATCTACCTGCCTCACAGAAGGACATGTGGCCCTGCTGCAAACCCTGGTCCTGTGTCATGCCTCAGGACTGGGGAAAACAGCTGGCAATAGCAGGTGGCAGCCAAATGCCTGGTGGGCGAGCCTGTAGCCAGTGCTGGGAGGGTTTGGTTTATTAATTACTGACTAGTGAAAGATGATCAGGAGCAGAGATACTCACAGATCACTAAAATGATGCACACAAAACTTCCCATCTAACTCCTTGCAAAATCCATGGCTTGAATTGGAAATGTTCATCTAAAAGATTGAAACGAATCAGAGGAGTATCATAGAGGAAAGGAAAATAGCAACATTCCTCCTTTTTCACCCTCCTTCTTCAAAATGAGGATGTTTCATGGCCCATGAGGTTTATCTGTCTTTTGAAAAAGAGAAAAAGAATGGTCTGATTGGAACATGAAGAAATAGAAATACATCTTCCTTAAAACTCACCTCGAGTTTTTTAATTTCCATGAGCCTCTTCTCTCCTTTCTTTCAACAAAGGAAATATTTGATCACTAAGTCTGGTTTCTTCCCCATAACTTGCCTACCAACAGAATGAGTGCCATCGGGAAAGAAGGAGCGCTGGGAAGTGTCCAAGAGCTGGCTGGGTCCCCAACATTTGGGAGAAAGGTTGGTGCTTTGATGACACCCAGGGAGGGGCTCAGGAGCTGCTTTATGGATGTGCTGTGGACACACAGGGGACAGAGACAGGCAGGGAAGCCCAGTGCTGGTAATCACCTCTTCCCAGACCTCCTAGAGCCCGAATCTGTTGGCAGCCAGACCTCAAGGCTAGTTTTGACTACCCTATAGAGACCACACATTGGACCTGTGATGATGGAGAAAACTTTCACCGGTAACCTTAGCAGAATCATGAAATGTTTCCAAGAAAGATGGGAAACTGAAAAGATGAAATACGAGGCTTCACTGACCGCTGTGCATTGCTCTGGGCTGGCAGATTTCTGTACCACGATTAAATAGCACCTGGGTGCCTGGGTGAGGAGCCAGGCCCCACCTGCATTCACCATCGGGCTGGGGCCACTTGGCTGACCACAAAAGCGATGCTAGCATTGCATCTCCTGGGATGGAGCTTATCTGCAAAGCAAGCCCCAATGGCCTGACATCACCGAGTGCCCAGTCCAGGGGAGTACCAAGCTGCAAATGAAAAAATGAGCACCTGGATATTTGGAAGTGAAAAGGCTGGTATCAGAGCAGGAAAAGAAATACTGCAAGACAAAATGCTCTTCCTCGTAGCCATGTTTTTTAGCAGGGATGGAGGCTTTCTGCTTCCCTGAAGTCCTAGTCCTAGTGAAGGCCCAACCAGGAAGGTCCCAGCCTGCACACAGCAGTTACTGGGGCATTTCTGGGCATCCCACATGGTCACCCAAAGGGCTGTGAGGGCTACCAGTGCTCACCGCTACTGCTGGAATAACCATCCTGGTAGCAACAGCTTCTTGGCTCAGAACTGAGCTCATAAAATTTCTGTGTCCAAGAGTAAAGTTGAGCCTTTAGGAGTCATCCGGGATCTGTCAGAGATCTGCTTCCCCTCCAGGGTACTACAGCTCCAGACTAGCTCTAGGCCACCACAACAACTGTATCCATAAAAAAAAATAAATCAAAAAACAAAGCAGAGATGCGATAGCCCTCCAAACAATTTTTTAATACATTGCTATCACTCTTGTGCAGTGAGAAACGCCTGCCCTTGGCAGATGGGCAGTGCAATTATCGCTTGGAAAACAGGTTTGTCCTTCCAAAAGGGCAGCTGCAGACTTTTAAAGGCAGGTGAAATTTTATAAAAGGATTACAATGGGATTAGGCGGAAAGAAGAGAGAGCAGGTGCCTCCAGGAGCCTTTGCAGACCGAAACTGAGGGTTGTCCTGGCCCTCACCCTTTCAAATCCTCTCCAAACCCTGCCAAGTCTGTCCAGGGGGTGATTTACACTGGTGCTGCCACTGGAACAAACAGAACAGATAACACCCGCAATGTGGGGAAACAGCGGCTGTGAGTGTGTGATACCACCAGGACAACGTCAAAATACACCCACCAAAGGGGACTTGCCATGACTGCTCAGAGCGGCAGCTGCTTTTCAGTGTTCAGCCCAACAAGGGTATGACACACATGCTCGACATACCCACCGCAGAGCAGAGTGGGATGCTCACTTTCTAACCCCTGGGGGTTCTTGTGGCAACTCTGCACCTGGCAGCTTTGCACCTGAACCCACACCTTGGTGTGTTATGGAGCACTGCAGAACAAAGGCACTCCAGCAACCTTACATCTTATCTGGCCGGATCTCAAAAGGATGGGGTGGATTTTTTTCCCACTTCCATGAGTATGAATTTAGCACAGCACAGTGGGCACCCAACATCTGGACCCCCAGACCATGCTCCCCTCACTGTGGCATGTTGTACCGAGGGCATCATGTGGCCACCAGCTGCTGATAAAAAGTCTGGGAATCTCCCCCATGGTGAGCGATACTTTGGCGATGCGCCCGGGCAGTGGGGCCGTGCCAACAGCATGGCCAGTGGGGCTGTGCCAGTGGCTCAACCCAGCTCACCCCGGCTCCTGCTCCCATGGGCCCACGGGGCTGCACTCAACTCCTCCACTTTTGTCTGCAGCAGCTCCACCATTGCCTTGTGGTGAAAAAATTGAGAATAAAACTTCAGGGTGAGTTCAAATGGTAAACGAAGTAAAAGAGAAGGTAAATAAAGTACACCCTTAATTGTCTCTATTTAGAAGGCAGCTGCGGATGAGGGTGCTGAACCGTGGCTGCTGGATCTGCTGGATTCTGCAGAGCTGGTGGTACTGCAAAACCTCCTCCCATAGCACTCCTTCTATGTTACCTCTGATCTGCACGTGTGCTTTTCCCTGCCCACCCCTTTTTTTGCAATGTACCATATTCCCTAGAAATTCCACTTCTCCTGCCCAGCTCCCTTGGAAATCCTGCCCTTGGACCATTTCCTTGGAAATGGAAATGCCACAACCATCCTGTGTCCCAGGAACAGCAGGACAGGCAAGAGTCCTTGCACCTCCTGGCACCACTGACAGGTGAGAACCTGAGCTGTGCCTTGCCCTGTCCCATCTCTGAGCACAAACCTCATGAGACAAGGACTGTCACCATGGGAGGTGTCCGGGTACAGCCTCCGACACTTCTCCACAAAGGACTCAGCCATTCACAGGCCACCAGGCTTTAGATGGGGGCTGTGATTTGGGGCTTCTGCACAAGGACAGCCAGGCCAATTCAGTACCCTGCTGATGGTGGACGAGGATGGATGCACAGAGAGAAAATGTTAGAAGAAACAGAGCATCAAAGGGTCTGGGCCATGGTTACCTCCCATGCAGGAGCTCTGGGGCTGGTAGCTGGTGGTTAAAGCTGGGCCAGACCCACCACAGTTCTCAGGAGCATCTGGGACATCCTGCAGCCTGACCACAGCAGAGCTGGTCAAGCCCTTCCAGAGCAAACTGCTTGGTGACACTTTTCTCTGTGGAAGTACCTTTAAAAAAAAAAAATCTCGTAATTAAGCTAGACAGGAAGGGAATCAAAATTATGATTATTCTGGCCTCAAACCCTTGGGATGTCACACCGGGAGAAGCAGTACCTGCTACCAAAGGCTGAATCAGCACCAATTCATACAAAGCCTTCAAAAAATCCTAGCAGAGTTTTGCAGGTGCTCAAGGAGGACCAAGAAATGCAGGAGGTAACAGAGAATGATGCCATTAGGCTTGAGAGCTGCAGTATGAACTCCAGACAACCATATGCATCTTCCTTTTCTTCTGGGAGAGGGGCTGAGATTTTTAAATCATGTGATTTTTAAGCAATCAGACGCTGGCTGCCTCTGCTACCTTTGATCTGTTTTCAGTAATGACTTCTCATACTTTCAGCTAAGGTCACAGAAAGCCTTCTCCCTGTTGGTGAGCTGGCAGAAACACGCCCTCAGCACTGTGCTGATCCGGGCACCCGCTTGTGCCCAGGTTTCCAGCAGATGCAACCAGGGCAGAGTCACATCCCCAGCTTGGTCCCTGTGCAATTAGAAAGCCAAAGACTTTCTGCCTGATGTTTTAATGGGAGTGTTTGCTGGTGTACACTTGCAAAGCAGGAATCGTGTCTTATCTCAGCTAGTTAGTGGAGTTAATAGCCAATTACATTTTGAGTTCTTTCCTTGCTTGGATGTACTTTATGGCTCAGCTTGGCTCCCTCCACCCCCAGCTCTGGTCAGCCCCTGCTCTTCCAGCCAAAATCATGCTCTTGTGGACGGTCAGATGCCTGTGGGTGCTGAGCACACCCCAGCCTGGCAGCGGTGTCCTCTCACCTCTGCCTTCCCCACCCTTCTCCAGGCCACATCTAAATCCAGCTGATGCTTCGTACCTCCCCTGCTTCCTAATTTTCCATGGACTTCCCATCTCCAGGTACTGCTAGTCCATCCTGTGCCATCCATCAGCCCATTTTGAGTGGCAGGTAGTAAGGGCACTATGACAAATGTGGTGATGGGACAAGTTGTGGCATCTCTACAACTACCTAAAAGGAAGTTATAGCGAGGCTGGTGTTGGTCTCTTCTCCCAAATTACTAAAGATAAAATGAGAAGAAATGGCCTCAAGTTGCATCAGGGGAGGTTTAGATTAGATACTAGGAAGAAATTCTTCACTGAGAGAGTGGTTAGGCACTGGAACAGGCTGCCCAGGGAGTTGGTGGAGTCATCATCCCTGGAGGTGTTTAAAAAATAAGTAGACATAGCACTTGAGGCTATGGTCTAGTGGATAGATGATAGGATGAAGGGTGGACTTGATGATCCTAGAGGTCCTTTCCAACCCTAATGATTCTATGATCTTTGATCTGGCAGCAGCCTGGGAAGAATGAGTTGGATATGTGGTGCTGCCAACATCAAGGTGCCACAGGAGGTGCTGAATTGGGCCACCCAGAGACCCAGCCCTGCTCCAGCACATGCCCTGGGAAGAGCATGTGACTGATGAAATTCTGCAGCTATGCTTCCCAAATACAGCCTGACAGCCTCCAGCAATTTAGAGCCAGAGGGACCTCATTCTATGAGAGGCTGTCTGGGGCATCATCCCCTCTCAGATGATTCAAGTCCCCGTGACGTTGCAGGTTCCAGGTACCAATTAACACACACTAGTAGGGCATCTTTCAAATGCCACCTTGACCTCTCTTCTCTCCTTACCTTCAGCCAGTGATGGTACCTGCAAGGCTTGTGAACCAGGTGAGGCCTGCAGAACCCCACAGCAGCCAGGCATTAGCAGATCCCCGTGCCCCAGCACATCTCTGGGGAGATGTTTCACCCCGGCTGCTCCCACAGGCCTACTTGACAGATTCAGACCAACCCAACCGGCCGGGCAGGAGCAGGGTTTCATGTTGCTGGTGTAGCACCATGGCTCGGGCGTTGCCACCTTGAGGAAGTTGGGAGGGCAGGGTCACCTCATTCTGCCCCCTCAAAACTCACGGACATGCGACTGCAGATAGCAGTCTGCAGATAGAGAAGACTCACCCTCCTCCTCCTCAGTCCGTGTCAGGTTCTGCACGCTGCCCCCGAGGCACAAGCGCCCTTTCTCCACCTGTCTGGCTTCAAAACAAGGGGGAAATAAGGATATGCCCCAGCCACAGTGTGCCCGGCTCTGACCCCGGTCCTGCAGGGGTGGACACGGGCTGGGGGAGGCTGGTGCATTCCCTGCCTGCTCTCCAGCTTTGGTTTGCATTGGAAAAAAATAATTTATTAACTGTTTTTGGCGTCTGAACCCCAGAGCTCTGCACAGCAGAGGCCCCCAGCCTTCCTGTCACCCTGGGTCCCTAGGCAGGGAAGGACCCTCGGGCATGGAAGGACGCGAGGTGACACGAGGTGACAAGGAGCACGGAGGGCCTGGCTGTGCTTCTGTGTCCGGGGTGCAGGTGCAACGGAGCCCCCACCGCCACACTGGCACCACCAGCGCCGTGCTGCCACCCCCGGGGGCTCGGTGCCACCACCGCCGGCGCCACAGCCCCTCCGTTTCCAGGGGGCCGTTTGCAGCTGACAGGGTGCAGGACATCCCGGGGGCTGCTGGGGGGTGATCCGCTTGCCCCCCACCATGGGACATGTCTGCCCCAGCCCCGCCAGCAGCTTCCACCTCCTCCCGCGGCGTCGAGAGCCGCGCTGCCGCCGGCGCTCTCAGTCCGCAGGCGCGGCCGGGCCGGGCCGCCCCACCGGGGCGCGGGGGGGGCGGGACGGAGGCAGCGGCGGTCCGTGGGGCGACAGAACGCCGGGGCGGGCGGCGGCGGCAGCGCTAGGACCGCGGCGGCTGCCGGGCTCGCCGGCAGACGGACAGACGGACAGGCGCGCACGCAGCGCCGCACAGGGAGGCGGCGGCGCGGCGGGGCATGGGGAAGCGCGGCCGGCCGCGGAGGGAGCCGCGGGGAGCAGGGGGGGCGGCCGGTGGGGCCCGGTGCCCCCTCGGGGACATCTGCAACACGAGCCCCGCGGCGGGCATGGACACCTTCCTCTACAATGTGCAGGTGCTGCTGGAGGCCGCCAGCTACTTGGAGCGGATCGAGAAGGAGAATAAAAGTAAGTGCGGGCTTGTGTCCGTGCGTGTGCGTGACCGGCGGGGGACGTGAAAGGGCGAAAAACAATAACCCAAACTTTTGGCTGGCTGTAGGGGCTGGGAACACAGTGACAAAGGGCGCGGGGGACGGCCCGCACCCCCCGCGGCGGAGGCACGCGTGAGACCCCCCCCGCCTCCATCGGGGAGACTGGGCCCGAGAGGAAAGTTTGGGATGGAGAGCGGAACGGGTCGGCGCGGGGCGGGGAGGCATCTCCGCTTCTCGGGGAAGGCGTGTTAAGCGGGGAGAGGGGACGAAGGGCTCCGCGCGGAGCCGGTGGCGGAGCCGGAGCGGCGGGGGAGGAGGCGGTGACACGTCCCCGCTCCCCCCGCTGGGGCATGGGCAGAGTCACGTAGGCAAGCGGTAGCGCTAGCCAGGTAGCCGGCGAGGGTGGGGGGGGGGGCACGGGACAGGACACAGGGCAGGGCGAGGGCACGATGCAGGGCGGCGGCCAGCTGCGCCGCCAGCCTCCTGCTCCGCGGACGCGGAGGGTGCGCGCAGTCTGAGCCTTCCCCTGCGGAGAGCTTTCCCGAGCGGGGCGAATACAGAGAGGGACGGCAGCACCGCAGGGAATGAAGCGCGTTGGGAACAAAGGGGCCGCCGAGCCCCCCGCGGCGGTGCGCGCCCGCGGAGTCCCCCGCGCGGAGCGGACACCCGCGGCGCTGCGCCCGCCGGCGCCCCGCCCCCGCAGCCACATGGTTCGCACATGGAGTCAGCTCGTCGCGCTCATTGGCGGCGGCCTCCTGGGGGGCGGGGCCGCGCGTCCCTCTCCGCCAATGCGCGGCGCTGGGGTCCCCCGTGTGACGTCACGCGTTGCTGAGCGGGGCGCGGAGCGGGCGCGGAGCGGAGCGGCGGGGGGGCCGAGGCCGGCGGGAGGACCAGCCCCGGGGGGGAGGGGGTAGAGTCCGGGGGTTCCAGGAGCCGCTGTTCGCTAGGGGGGTTACGTGTAAACGCTGCCGGGAGCTCCGGGCTCCGCTTCCCCAACGGCGCTTTGCCTTCGTTTTCCTCCGGTTTCCCTGTTATTCTTTATTTCAGTCTATTTTGATGTATTTTCTTTTTTTAAAAATTTTTTTTAATTGAGGTTTTGTTTCTTTGCTTCTCTTTTATTATTCCTCTTTCCTCCCCAGCTTTATTTTCTCCCTTTTTTCCTCCCCTTCATGGAGTGTATGCTGCGTTTTCTTTTTCGTTTTAACTTTACAAAGGGATCAGCGAGTCCCTTCACTGCGCGTCTCCATCGCACAATCACCCTCTCCTTGGCGCTCACTCCTATGGCAGCTATAGGTCCCACGCAGGTGGCAGTATGGGGTGCCCTTGTTCTGCGGGAGCAGCTGCGTGCACGCAGGCTTCCAACGCAAGGCATCCCGCTGTGGAGAAGCTGCTCTGCCGCTAAAGCTGCGGTGGTGATGGGCTGAAACCCGTTCTCTGCTCGCCCAGAACAAATCCCGGCTGCTCTTCTGTTTGCGAAAGTTGAATTAATATTGGGGTGTTTTGTTTGTTTGCCTTTCTCACGTGCTTCTTGTTTCGTAATGAATCTGCAAAGCCGTGCGGCTGAGGAGCTGGGCAGCACCGCGGCCGGCGGCTGCGAGCAGGAAAATGACAAGAGTCACCAGCGAAAATCGATGACTTTGGGCACCGCTGCTTTGGGTGGCAAGTGTGAGACAGCTGCTTTGGTTTTGATTTTTTCTTTAAGACTGCTCCCATCTTGAAGAGGAACTGTCAAAATCATGTTTTTGAGGGGGGGAGGGATAGGATTTTTCTTGCCATTGAGGTAGATAGTATCTGATCTTTTATACACTCCATTTAAAAATGCATCATTTTATGCATCTCCTTGTCTGGAACTGGAAAATGAGCAGAACAGCAGGATAGAGGATTTTTAATTGCTGAATTTTGAAAAAGAGACGATTGCATCCAGGCAGCTCCATTCCTGAGCACTTGTTTTCACTGAAGCTTTCACTAACAATCACCATGGTCATAGTACTGAAAATCCTCACTTTTATTAGGCAATCTACAAAAACCTTTTTCAGTGTTTTAATTTGCAATCAGGGCATTTTAGGTTGAAAAGTCGCATTTAACCAAAGACTTAACTACTGAATGTGCTGTTCAGAATGTGACCATCGTAAGCCAGGCAGCTTTTATATGTTGCTTCCAAACAAAGAAAAATGCTGCTGGGATTGGAGAACAATCTCTGAGCGTAAGAGGCCCTATCCAAACTAAGGAATAGCTGCAGAGCAGGAGGGTTCTATCCTAGCATGTATACATAGTCTTACTGGGAAGAGATTTGCGTGCAGAGCTCAGGCTATTGCACCAAGACGATACGATGCCCTTTTGTCTGTCAGTGCAGGAGTGATTGCTCAGTGCACCCTGTGCGGGCAGCCTGGCAGAGACGTTGATAATGGCTGGTCTCTCCTCATTACAGTCTTCAACCTGTCAATTAGCAATAGCAGAGGAGACCAGCTCAAAAAAGTTTGGTGATGGAGACTGTAGCCAAAGTCAGTCATAGGCAGTCTCGGTGCTTGCCTGCTTCCTGCAGGATGCCCAGGTCATTTGACTGTGGTGTCACGCAGGGCTGTAACGAGCTGTTTTGGTGTTACTCCCATCAGGAGGGTGGCTGAGTCACTGCCCTGTTGCGCTAGGTGCTGTACACAGAGGGGAATGACAGTGCCCTGCCCAAGGAAATGCAGTGTTAAAAAAATAGACATGACAGGTAAATGTTTGTCTCCTCCTGGCTAGGACGGGGGACAGGGATGGGGCTGGGTGAAGTGCCAGAATGCTGCCTGAGATCAGCATCACAGCTGTGTGGAAGCTGAAGGGGTTTGGGTGCCAAAAGCAGGAATTTAATGAAGGGCCATTATGGCTGTGTGAGCTCAAGTGGTTTTCCTACTACACAGCTTCTGATAAACTACACTCAGTGTCTGCATTCATTCTTCCAAGCCTTTTGTGGCTGTACCACGTTACCTTTTTAAAACACTGTCCCAAGCAGGAGTGGATGCTCTTTGGTAGAGGGGTCTTCTAGGAGGCAGAGGCAACCCTGTTTCTTGTGGGTCCAAACTCTTAGCTATCCCAGAGTGTGCCTGTCACACCTACAGGTAGTAGAGGAGCAGCTATGAGGCCCTTTTCAGCCCCCAAAACACACCAGTTTCCCACCACTGCCTGCAAATTGGTGGTGCAAGGTGGGCAGTGGATTCTTTCATGTCTAGGGCAGGATTTTTGGTTAAGGCAGGAGTTTCCTACTTGCTTGATACCCAGGGAGATATAAGGAGTTTTTTTGGTTTTTGCATTTATAGGTCCCACATCCCATTGTTGTGGTTGTGAATAAAAGCAGAGAGGCTATAGGTTGGCTGAAGGGTATGGAAACAGAACCGCAGGGCTGAGAGCCACAGAGCAGAGTAGGATGTACCATCAGGGCTATGCTTCAGGAGTGCCCTTAGAGGACCCTTTAAGCACCAGCAGTGAAACCACCCTTGTGGTATTCACTCACTTTTAAAAGGTATTGAAATAAAAATTATCTATATTACAGTAGAGTGGTGGGGGAGGCTGGATCCTGTTATCAGACTGCTTGGGTAAACTGGAGTATTTCAGCGACTGAAATATAACAGAATTATTTTTCCAGTTGAGTTTCTGGAAATGAGTGCTGCCTGCCTGCTTGCTGCAGTTATCATGGCGAGACCACAAAACCCAGTCCCAACACACCTTGCTAACTGACATGTACAGGTTTCCAGATGACCTGTTTCTACAAATTTAAGCTTGCTATCTAAGGAATAGAAACATCACATGAAAAAAATTACAATGGCTGTTTTCAGAAGTGAAAGTTGTGCTGAGGGCAGCGTTGTTGGTGTATCTGTAACCTCTGCAAATGCCACTTCATGAATAAGCATGGCTAGAAATCTGTAGCAGCTGAAATGCTGGAGTTTGGAAGATGGTTTTAGAGGGCCCTGGAGTAAACTCAGCTGAGGTTTTAGCATGTGCCAAGCATCCCCTTTGTGTGTGTGGACTCACGCTTTTGTCAGTAGGAGTTGCGTAAACACGTGATTAATTCTCTGGAAATGATGACTTACCTGTAATGGACATGGTATGCAATGTATACTGATCTCACTACAGATACAGACCTATATTGCCATATCCTCTTCTAAACGCATGAAGGCCAGCAAGCCACTGTAACAGCAGTGTCCATATTCACAAGTCTAGTAGAGGTGTGCACGCATGGGACAATGGACTTTGGCCCTCACAGAAGATAGTTAGATCTCCTTCAAGTGCTGGCTATGCTTATTGACCTTCTGAGCAGGAATAACAAATGGGTGACCTTAGATTTTTCCTTTGCTCCTGAATAATACTCTGTGAAGTCAGTAAAGGAAAACCAAACCTTCAGAGTGAGTCAACAGTTATCTTCTTCATGTGGCTCCTTCCATTGTTAATGTGTTGTTTGGGGTCTTTTTTTGACAAGCCAAAGTAAAGAAGTATCAGACACCTATAATTAGTGGAGGGCAGAAGGAGCCGAGACTGCCTTCAGTGTGTGTGCAGAGCTCCCAACTGAGTCCATGAGAGTGGAACACATGGCTCAAGGTTAGTATAGACGGGTCTTGGTTCGTACGGTGATGTGACAAGGAGCAGTACAGGCCTCCTTTATTTATGTATTTTTCATCCAGCTCACAATAAACCCCTTTCATTCCTCCTGGTTCGTGACCTGGCCAGAGTGATTCATGCGTTAGCCACTTCCAGGTTGGGTTATTTTGACTCAGGCTGTTTGGACCTCTACATAAAATTCAGAAGGAAGCCACAGCAGGAGAAATGATAGGGCAGAGGTAAAACCACAGGACTGTACCAGAAGTGCTGCTGAGAACCAATCACATCCTTTGTCAGCAGAGTATCCTGAGAGCTGGTGGAGAAGCACCTTCTGCTGTTGGCTGGAGAATAGCGCGTTCTTCCTATTTAGCTAAAGGACCCCATCTTGTATATGATGTATTTTTTTTCCTCATTTCTCTTAATTTTGCAGCTGGGTCAATCAAGTGACTTGACCAAAGTCACAGAATAAGTCACTGACTCGGAATAAATTGGGGCACAGTGCAGGTGTGAAAACAGAGCAACACAGCCCAAAGAGGAGAGGAGTAGGTAGCCTGAGGAGATGGAGCACGTGTGGCTTTAGCCTTGATTGACAGAGCTTGGTCTTTGAATCAGAGTGAGGTATACAGCATGCATTTTATTACTGTTCAAGCTTCTGGATATCTAGGTGGTTTCGCTCTGAGAAATGTCTGTCCTTACCTGTGGATGGGTTCCAGGCACTAGTGGGAGTACTGGAAGGGATTATCTGATGCCTTGCGAAAGAATGAGGCTCCCAGATGAGAAATGAAGGTACATTCTATAGGTGATGTAGGTCCCTTACTGAAGGCATTGCAAGCATTGGAAGGGTGTTGAGTAGGCAACACTTGGGATTTCTCCAGCCCTCTGCTACAAGTCTTCCAATGCTGAGCTATTACAGTCACCAGTACAGGAATGGAGACCTGGTTGTTAAGTTTATGGTGTTAGGTGGGATATTCAGGTATGCCAGAGCTGTTGTTTCCCTGTCTAGAAAAACTAAAGAGTTTTATAGATCTGCTATCCCCAGAAATTTGGGGAATCGATGCATCTCTTCATTAATTTGAGAGCAACAGAGTGATTCCTGCTGGGCATCTCTGTTCATGCCCTGGTTGCAGGACTGTTAGGTTTCAAGGCTTTGAAAGCAATACTAAGAAGTTGCAGAGTTTATGTGAAGGTGGGCAAAAGAAGCTCTTTCAAGCATTGCCATCTTTATGTTGCTTCCAGAGGTTGCAAAGAGGATTTGAGAAAAAAGCAAAGCAGGACTGGAAAACTGGGCGGTTTAGCCAAAGGGATTGCCCTTATTGACAATAACTTTGACGTTATAAAGCATTGTGTTATTTTTCAGCCTTGTGTTCAAAGCAGAGGGTTGGGCATCTTGATTTGTGAGTTGTGTTCCTGTTCCACCTCTAGCTTAGGGTGTGTCTTCGTGTGAGTGATTATGCTGCTTACTCCTCAGTTTCCCTCCCTGCAGAGTGAAAAAAGAAGAGCTAAAGTCATTGCAGGTTTGAGAAGCTTAAAACATTACTTTCTGGAAAGCTCTTTGAAGATTTCCCTGATGGAAGATGCTACTTTAATGCAAGTGATAGTGATGTTGGTAAAAAACAGACCACATCTGTTCTACTTGATTAAAATAGTACAGCAGCATTTCAGATGTAAATATTAATTGATTTCTGCAATGCAGATTTCTTCTTGGATATTTAAATTGTTGCTAAGGAGGAGGGAAAGGCTATCAGGGAGATTAACAAATCCATTATTAAGGCTGGAAATGGAGGACTGCCGAAGTGCCATTTAATAAAATGTAAAAAGCCCCTTTCTAAAGGGCGAAGCAGCAGAACACACAATGAAAGTGAATCACAGCTGCCAGAAGGGATGCCAAGCAGCAAGCACTTATAATCAGAAAACTGTACTTACAGATCATTTGGAGCCACTAAATTAAATGATCTCATTCTCCCCTAAAATACTCTTCCCTTTGCCCCTCCCCAGCATTGCCTGTGGATTGCTCAACCACATTTAAAATGTGACTTTGGGGGGGTTTTGGTCAGCAGTTGAATAGCATTGGGCCGCTTTGTGCCATTCACTTTCCACTCACTTTTATTTCTCTCACATACAACTCTGGCATTTTGCAGGCTGACCTGCTCACATGAGCACTAGGGATGGCAACTGAAAGATTTTGCAGATCTGCTGTGGCTCCGCAACTGGCTTGCCTGACTCTTCAGGGCTCCTTCTTTGGGAAGATATCCTACAGTTTATTCTCCAATTTGTCTTTGTTGCACACAGATTATTTTTTTTTCCTAATTATACATTGTTTACTTCAGAAACAAAGACTTGGAAGCTGAGATGATGTGTAAATGGAAGAGCAGATCCTACGTCATTTCACGTAGAACTGATCCTGCTGTTACTTCATTCCAGTGCTGATTTAATTCACCACGTGTTTCAGTGTCCCCCTCCTTCATGCTCTTTCATTTTCTGTCTTGAACTAGCTTCAGGAAGCTGACACTTTGGTACGTTCCTAAACTACCCCTTTCCCCTTTATTTTCCAGATGTGGCTTTCCCTGTTTAATTTCTAAAGTGGCATCCCCTATCTCCAAATGTGCCGTCAGAAAAACTAGTGGTGGTGGATGCTGACAAGAGCCTGTCTTGCAGAGGTCTGGGGGCTTCATCATGGGTTTTGGGAGGGGTAGTGCTTTGTTGTTGTTTTTTTCTTTTAACATTTAGTATTGTTAATCCTGAGAGGCAAATGGCTCCCTGGTTTTGGAAGCAGATTAGAGGAGGCACAATTAGAGCCCAGAAATACTCCTGCATTAACTCTGCTGTTTCAGGGCTGTGTATGCACGTATGTCCTTTTTCCTTTGTGAGTAAACTAAGCTCATGTAAGTACTCCCTGAAACTTCTCAAATTTGAAACTTGCCATGTGCTTTTAACAGTCCATTCTATCGGCAGTTTCCAGTGTTGAAAAAAAAAGAAGAGGAGGGGAGAGGGAGAATACTTCATACCTAGAGTTCTCCCCCAGACAAAAGGCAGTTTTCACAAGTGCTGTGGTCTGGCTCAGTGTTGGTGTGGGAGGAGAGTCAGTCCTGCCTGAGCGAGGGCTGGGGCTCCCTTTTCCGCGGTGCAGAATGAGGGAGGTATGGCCCCGAAGGTGTCACAGCTTCCTTTATTCTTCAACTGTCCCATCTTAAGAGAAACAAAACAAATCAACCGTTTGGGACTCAGAGATGAAAATGTCTGTGTAAGAACTAAACAGTGGTATTATTTTTCCCTCCATCATCTGCAAGCCTGAATTTTTCTGAGAAAACCTCAGAAATGGTGAATCAGGAAAGGGGGCTTAAAGAAAAGTTAACTACCCTGAATCCACTTTTTTTCAGGCCTTCTCAAGTTGAGTGCTGCCAACTCTTGCACTCTTCATCACGAGTCTCCTGGTATTTTGTGCTCTGCTTAAAGCTTTTGCTGCAAACATGGGCCATTAATTGAGAATCTGAGCTTTTCTGTTTTTTTAAAGGTACTTTTCCAGCTCCTGTTCTAGTGGAGGAATGCTTGCAAATGTAACCAGCCACAGCCTAAAGGTTCAAACCCATGAAATATAACCCCAGTTAGAACTAGAGAAAAATCCTTGGAGGGTTTCTAAGTATCATTTTGAGGTTCAGATTTTTACTTTGGATGTTCTGATCCCAATTTTTAATGTTCTCTGATTGTTCTCTTGATAAGTGTAGATATTTTAGAGGCTGGTATCATACAATTAAATGCTAGCTGTTTTTTTAAGCTCCATTTCAGCAAATGCTATAGTTGGCAGAATTCAGAGTCACAGAAGGGATCGTGAGGGTTTGTGCCTGTATGAAAATCAGGACATTATCAAGATGCTGAGAGGAGTAGAGATCAGACTGCAGGGTGAGGGAGTGACAGGATTTATTAAAGTGTTGAGATGGTCACTGCTGTTACTTGTTTACATGCTGCTTCAAATATACAAAATGATAGAGGGGGAGGTTGCTCTCTGTGACACCATTTGTATGTGATCTCAAAAGACCGTGTTCCCCTTAAAAAATGGGTCTGGAACCTCTGTCTCCCACCTGAAATGCTGAACCAGTTACTCCAGGTGTGACTTCTCAGAGCCTGGCACCTTGTCGTCAGTTACATCTCCACAGGTGAGATGTGGAAAGCTCCCACCCTGGGGCTGCAGTTTCTTCTATTGTAGCCTCTCTATTCTGGACACAGTCCTGGCACTTTGACATGCAGGAAGCTCTGGTGTTTGCCAGGAGGGGGATGAAGTGGCTGCAGGTCCCTACTAGGCAGTATCTGCCTCTCCCCTAGAGTGTTGGTGGAGCTCTGTTGTGCAGGTGGTGTGTCAGGGGCTGCCGCCTGGGGGTGGCTGCCCCCATGGGCTCTGGCCGTGGCCATGGCCATAGCCAGGGGGAAGCTGTGCCTGCTCATCTCCCCACCATTTACAGCTGCACCTATGGGCTGTGAGTGATGCAGGTTTTGTGCTGCTGATGCACCAGGAGCTGTGAGCTGGCAGTGAGGGAGGAAGAACAGGGGAAAATACTGTCACCTCAGGGCCTGAGTTAGAGCACAGCCATCTCCTCAGGGCCTGGCCACCATCATCTCACAGCCAGGATGGGCTTGGAACCGTCACCTCAGGGCCTGAGCCACCTCTGTGACCTCTCGACCTGGGATGGTGCACAGCCATCTGCTCCTCAGGGCCAGGCTGAGCACGGAGCCGTCACCTCAGGCGCAGGGCACACAGCCCTTGCCCCGGGAAGCTCCCACGCGTGAGGCCCGGCACTGACCCCAAGCAGCCACCGTCCCGCGGTGCTCGGCAGCAAACTACATTTCCCAGGCGCCCTCGCGGCGCCCCGCGGCGCCCTGCCCCGCCCCTCTCCCGTGAGCGCCGAGCAGAGGTAAACAAAGTGGTGCGAGGCGGCGGGGGCGGCAGGCGCGCGGCGAGGCGGGGCGGGGCGTGGCGGCCTGAGGGGCCGGTCTCGCCGCGGCGTTGAGGGGCCGCTCAGGGCCGGGGGCGAGCCCGGGCGGAGGGCCGAGGGGGTTGGATCCTGGCGGGGCTCGAAGTGGGGGTAAATCGGGCCGGGACGCGGTGGGGTGGGCGGGTGTGCTGCGGGCCGGAGCGGAGCGGGGCTTGTGTGGGGGCAGCTCTCGGCTCGGCGGTAGGGACGGGTCTGGGTCAGGAATAGCTGTGGCCTCGCTGCCTCCCCCGGGGGGAGGATCCCGATCCCGGCCCTTCCTCCGGCATTTCCTCGCGAGTTCCCTTGCCACCCCTCGCCCTCCCAGGAGAAATAGCCCCCCCCCCCCCCCCCCTCCCCGGGACGAGAGAGCTGTCGGTGTGAGGAGGCCCGGGGACTGGGGAGAGACGGCGATCCCTCGCTCCTCCCCCCCGCAGCCGCCCCTGTTTCCAGCGGGGGAGCTGGGAGCGTGGGGGCGCAAGGGGGGCCGGGGCTGCGGAGTCCCCCGGCTGCCGACCTGGGGGCCATGGAGCAGGTCCAGATGATCAACATCCAGCGGCTGCTGGAGGCGGCCGAGTATCTGGAGCGAAGGGAGAGAGGTAATGGGGGGAGGAGGGGTGCTGGGGTAACAGCCGTCCGTGGGTGGAGCGGGATTGGGGTCAGAGATCCCTGCGGAGGGGTTAGAGTGACCCTGGAGAAGGGGATCAGAACAAGTGATTGCTGGAGGGCTGGCGGTAAATCCTCAACAGTGAGGGGTTTGATGAGGCACAGGGCTGACAGGTCCTCCTGGAGATGGTGCCTGGGATGGAATGTGTTTGCAGAGAGGGGGAGATTGAGGTGAATGCGATTTCTGGAAGGAAAAGTGGAGATTGGTGTGAAAATTCCCCCCACAGCAGGAAGGATGGCAGTGGTTCTGGCTTTGCAGAGACCTTGATGGCACAGTGAAATGCACCTGGTTTGCCTGGTTCAGATAGCTTGGACAGGAGAGAGATGAGGTGCTCTCTGGGCTGTCATGTTTTATTTTGATGTTTACAGGTGTTTGGTGGTGTCCTTCCTCCAAGGTTGGCAGAACCTTTACACTCCCCTTCCTCTCTTTTCTCCACCTCCCAGTCCACTTCCCTATGAATGCATCATCAGTCATTTCCCCGAGCAGTTGTGGTTAAGGGCCTCCCCAGCTAGGCTGATGAGTTGGTGGTGATGCCTCCCTGCTGACTTTTTTTTTTTTTCTTTAATGACCCTTTTTTTTTTTTTTTTTTTTTTATGCTCTGCCTGTTGATTCTCACGCAGAGTGCGAACACGGCTATGCCTCGACCTTCCCCTCAGTTCCAAGTCCTGGACTACAAGACCCCAAGCCCCCGCGGAGGCTGAGCCGGGCAAGAAAACACAGCGGCAGTGGCAGCAATGCAAGTATTGCCAACAGGTATGATGCTAGCAGGACAGCATGGGGTGCAGGGCTGGCTGGGAGGATGAAGCTGTTGAAGAAAGCTGGAGGCAAAGGAGAGAAACTTACCCTCTGGGGAAAATGGGAAGAGTTCAAGCACAGGGAGATTCAGAGCTGGGACATAAAAATATGGCATCCCTTCTGGATCCATCTCCCTCAGAGCAGAGGGGACACGGGGAAGCTGTATCTGAAGTGGCACTGCCAGCTGACTCTGTGCCAAGGCTCAGATGCTGCAGAGGGAAGGGGAATAGGGAGATCTCTTCATAGGGTTCAGGGAGGAGGTAGGCAATTGCTGTTCCCATTATATACAGCTGATGTATTTCCAACACAGCAGTCACTGCTTTTAAGGGACGGTGTGTGTGTTAGCCTGGGTGCTTTGGGATTGTAATGACAGGCATGATTTGAAGCAAGGAAATGATGTTTTGAAATGGATCCCCTACAACAAATGGGAGAAAGGGACATGACTGGCCGTTGTGTACAACGTGTTAAAAATTCAGTTCAGGAAAATGAAGCTATCTTTCACTTGCCTTTCAGGGCAGTGGGATTTCCCAGCTTTCTGATTGCTTGGTAGTTGTAGAACTTTACATTTTTGACACTTCTTTTATTATGCAGTGTCATATTTCTTGATTTCTGAAATCTAGAAGAGCCTCTCAGTGCTGTGGTAGGATCTGCTTCTTCGCCCCTTTCCTGTTCTTTTTGTTTTCTTTTACTTCCTTCTGCAGAATTGTTCAGACCTTGTTGAGACCTCCTGGGACAGAGAAACTTTAGAAACATAAACTATAATTTTGAAAAAGTAGTTGCCAGCTTGCTCTTACTGCAGCAAGTCCTGTGCAATCCATAAAATGGTGGCAGGTGGCTCAGGTGATTAAAGCTTTCTTAAGGCCATTGGGAAGGACCTGTAAAGGCCTCAGGGAAAGGTGCCTTTGCTTGCAGTGATTCTGCTTTGGCAGCATTTGATAATAAAGGTTGTTTGAAGTGATGTTAGGACACCTTGCTGTGGGGAAGTTTTCTTCATCAGTATCAGTGTATCCTAAGCTCTTTGTATGCTGCATGTTTATATCTGCTTCCTGTCTTCATCCAGCCTCTCCTGATTTTAGGGCAGTTGTAGCCCTTTACTGTTTCCCGTAAACCAAAGTCCCAGATCCCAGTGACTTTGTGTTGAGAAATGATGGCGAATGCTGAACTGAGATCTGTATTTTTTTCTCCTCTAGGTTTCTCACATACTATTTTTCCATCCCACACCTCTTTCTCTCAAAGGCCTTTGTCATGGCAACCTGCCCTTCTCCAGAGGAGGGCTGGAAGCACATCCCCCTCAGGAGCTCCTTAGCACGGAAGCCAGCAGCCTGCAGGCTGGAGAGGCATGCGGTGCACTCCCTGTCCCTGGGGCTGGGTGTGCAGCGTGCCCTGCCAGCACAGAGCTCCCAGGCACAGCTCTCCCAGGGCACCTTTCCTTGCTGAGACCAGCCCCTGGGGCCATTTAGCATGACAGGCTGAATGTATTGGTGTAGGGGGAAAAGCATCAGAGAAGGTACTTCCTAGTCTATTTAAAAGCTTCATTATACAGAAAAATACTGAAGCCAAACTGAATCTTTAGAGCAAGAGCATTACCCATTGTGTGGCCTCCCATGCTTGTTTCGGCTGCAGGGAGTGACTCCAGGTAGAGACCAGAGTGGGTCTTTTGGGGAGCTCAGACCTTATGCACACAGTTGGAAATGGAAGTTTCTTTCAGTGCAAGTTGTAGCAGCTTGCACTTGCTGTAGGAGATGGCAGGCCTTCCAGATGGCTGCAGTGCTGGGAAGTGACAACTGTGAAGTTCGTGGTGCCTCCAAATTCACTGCAGTGTGTTTTGTGTGGCACTGAGTATAGCATCAGCCTTGTTTAAGGAAGGCTCTGTATCATCCTGTCCTGTTAAAATCAGAGGCATTTCAGTAAGTTCTGTGTAGTGGAGCTTGAATGGACTTTGAATTGAATATCAAGCCCTTGATGAGGGGCAAAAGTTACACTTCATGTGTGGATAAGAGGTTTTCTTAGATTGCTATTGTCTCAAGATGTTTAATTAGTGTAGAGAAATTGTGCATTTATATCTTGTGCAGATCTTGTCTTTTAAAAGCCTCCCGTAAAAATATCTCTTGAGCAACCTTGGCAAAGCACAGCTGTCTTTTTTTTTTTTTTTTTTTTTTCTTCTTTCTTTATACACTTTTGGAAATGGGCACTTTTGCATTCTTGCTGGTTGTTGCGCGGGGTACTTACAGATGCTCTTTAATTCATGGTTTAAATCCAAGTATTTCCCTTCAGCATTTGCAACCCAGACACGACAGCTCTTTCTTCCCAGCAAGCTCTGTGCTGTCATGTCACGAACACCCAGAAAGTTCCAAGGAACAGGCAGCACAGCTCTGGGTGGCAATGGTGGAGCAAATCTTATTCTTACAGAACTACAATGGTCTGTCTCCCAGTCTCGGCAAAATACTTTTTTTTTTTTTTTTCCCTTGCTCCAAACAGGGGTGTGCAGACAAGAGGAAAAACATTGCCTAATTATTTCTAATTTACATGATGTATTTTTAAAGAAGGTTGTTTCATCTCAGATGCTCTCTTCCTTTGTTTTCCTCAGTTGTGCAACTGACAGCATGTAAGTTGGCGCAGAGGGGTTCCCCTCTGCAATCCTTGGGACACTATCTATATGTATGTATAGTGTTTTGCATGGGTATATTAAAGACCTAGTGTTGCATGCTGTGAGTTAAAGCCTGAATGTTTTATAATATGCAACCTTGCTTTAGTTGGGGATATTTAGGTACTGAAAATTACCCACCTGCAAAAATAGGTGGAGAATCACAGTCATTGTGACTTGGTGATCATCATAAGCAAGGAAAACTTTTTTTTAATTTAGTGCATAGCTAAAAGCAAAAAAAGCCCAAGCAAATCAATTAGCTAACTTGTATTAAGTTAGAATTTAATTTTGCTTTTTAAAAATTTTATCCTGACCAAAGTATCTTCTTGTTTTTGGACTGGGATGAAAGACTAGAGGTTTATTGTAACATACAGTATGTCTTACTTAAATGTTCTCTCGTTATGATGATGTGTCTGGAACAGCCGCTGAGTTCTAAAAACTTGCTAAGCAAGTGAGGTACTTCATGCTGGGAGTAGCGTTCTGTGAGTATGTTAACTTGCACTTGATGTGACTGGAAACTGCTCTTACAGACTGTACATGTACAGTTTGAAATAGACCCAGTTATTTGGAAGGTTCATTATAGTTTGTTAGGATTAGACTGGTTTGATAGTTATACATTTTGGAAAATAATTGAGAAAGCTTTTTAATCAATTTAAATTGTCATGTCAGCAGGAAATAAAATAAACAGCAGGGATGCTAAATGATCGGCCCCCCCCCCCCCCCCCCCCCACCCCACACCATCACAATATACATATAATTAGAAAAAGTGTATATTGTTAATTAATTAC